>ONZK01002818.1:5663-18799 GCA_900322385.1 Pharnaceum exiguum | reverse complement strand
AACAAGAATTCAAAGGGGGGGGGGGGGAATGAAAAAAAATAAGAAAAACCGGATAAGCAGAGCCCAAAGCCAACTATTTCTTAATCCTAACATTGTTGTTTTTGAGAAAACGATTGAGTTCATCGTAAGAGGAATGGAGAGAATTGTGAGATAAGCCTTGTAATTTACACAAGTAGGATGATGACGTAAAGGGAACAGAGAAAGAAAATAAACGCTACCAAACCACATTATCAGAGAGTTCATAAGATACTCACTTATCAGCAGGATGAAAAAGAGAGGCGAAAAACCAGCCTTGTGAGCATCCAAGTTTGGCATATGTACTCTGAAATGTAGAAACATAAATCACAGGATCAATATCCATCAGTAAACACCAAAAACTTGGTCTACTTGACTGACACAGAGAGAAAGAGAGAGCAGGGGGTGAATGATTTTATGTGTGTGTGTGTGGTGGGGGGGATGAAAACAGAGGAAGAATAGATACAATGAGATCCCAGCAAGGCCTTATTTAGCCACGTATTGAAAATGTGTTTGACAATAGAACTACTTCAATATTGTAGACGTGCCTGAAGTACCAAGGAAACTAAACGTTCAGATATGTGATCGGACTCTGAGATACTTCAATTTACACCAGAAAGAAACAGGTTTTCTCAGACACGGCCTAATATGATTCTAGCTTGTAAAACAACAGTTGTGTCATATACTTGTGCTAGGCGTAGCTATGAGTCACAACTTGTGAACGTTTGATCTTAGCTTAATTAAAACGACACTCCAGAAATCTGATGGATTCTTTTTAACTAGGTCAGACAGAGGTAAACCCACTTGTGAACTAGTCAAAAAAACTATTTAATTGACTCACATTGAACAAGCCCGGTTTGATTTAATTTCTTCTAAGTAAATGGTCCAGGCATGATTACTGGAGAGACTTACTGGTGGCCCCATTAACGGAAAAGAAGCAGTCTACTCCCGAGGTGACGCACTCAAATAAGTCACCCCCAAAAGAGGACTTATGAAGCACAAGTCACCACTAATGGAGACGAGTTATGACTGCAAATGTCACCGTCCCAACATCCCAACAGGCGAACTTATTGTCATCTGAATGTTTTTTGAGAAAAAAAAAAGCTCCCAAAAGAACAAGATTTCTATCAGGCCTTCAAGTTCCAAGACAGCCAGACCTCAATCACTAGTATGAATGTTCACTCCCCAAATAAACAAGACTTCTATCGGGCATTTTAGCTGGGCCTTTTAGCTCTGAGAAAGCCAGACCTCAATCACAAATATATGGATTCAGTAGGAGCACAAGGCCATTCGATACCCAGACATAAACCAACCATTGAATAAGATTAACAGTGATAGCAAGAAGCAGCCCATCTGACTAATGCTTTTTTCCTTCCGGGGACATCATGGACTATATGTTGTTGTGGTGCATTCACCTTCCTCCCTGTTATCACTATTGATTGTTTTTCGCACCTAATAGTCATAATTTATCTTAAGTTCTCCAGCCCAAGGATCTTTCATTTACCAAACTATGGCAGTCACCTTGTAATAATTACATAAATGAGGGAAGAAAGATAGGGGATTAAACGTACAGGGGGTGCATCATATAAATGATTAATGACTAAGAAAGGTGAAGTGGGAAAAGTAAAAAAAAGAGGGAGGGGGATGGGTGGACGCTTGGACCTCTAATGTTTACCTACACTAGACTACAAATACCCGATATGGGTGCGTACCCAAGTGTCCAAATGGGCAAGGGATAGGAAATTTTAGTCTAAAAATGAAGTAATTGACGCCCAAAACCATGTCTCTGACACAGGTACTCCAGAAAAATTGAAGAGTCCAGTACTATAAATGCTATAAAAGAGAAAGTAAAAAAAAAGAAGTAATGACTCACCGACTCTCAAGAGTCGAGGCGTATTATAAGATGTATTATTCAGTGACATCCCATCACAGATGAGCAGGACAGCAGTTTTGGATATAATTTGCAGTTGATTGTCATTTGAGCATTTTCGTGTTCTTTTCTATCCCATGGCACAGAAATCACTGTCTATTGTGCTGTACTGCACTTCGACCTACTACAAACATATTTACAACTCTAATAATATGACTTACTAGGAATATATTCAGCTGTTCACTAAAAAAATACTCACAAATTGGAAAACACAAAATTCTACTCCGTGCGACAAGATGGACGAATCAGCTATTTCAACAATACGGAACCGCAACCTCACTAACCAGCTTAAACTTAGAGAATTTCAATGGAAAGTTCTGCAATGAGAAATAACAACCTGATTAACTAACTGGTTTTTGAATTTTTCGGGATGCAGCTTCCGCTCAGAGTGAAATGCGTAAGATACTTGTGCATCCATTCCTGCGGAGAAGAACAATACAGCAATGATTAAAACCATCCAATAGATAACCTATTCTAAGAAATAGGACTAAGTTAAAGCTAAGCAAGTAGCTCAGTCGACTTGCTTTAAATTACCGGTGGCTGACTGGTCATTACCCATTGGAACTGTTTCGTTAAATGCATCGTGAAACTAGTCAGAAAGCTTTTGGGGTTAATACAGTACAATTACTGTTATTGCACTACTATTTGTCCTCAATAGGATAGAAAATGGTCTCGGTTCAATCCTCAAACTCAAACCGGCAAAGCGAAGCCACCTTTGAGGAAACCTCTCATTCAATATGGAGAAGGTGGATTGAACACTCTATTTACCAATTGCATAAACCATGACAACCATTGATGCAACTCTGAGATCCATTAGGGTGTTAAATGTTTTCCCAACTGGTGGATGGATAAATTGTATAAGTATCAGATGCAGAAAGAGGGAGAAGGAAAACGGAGGAAAAGTATGGGCGAAAGTGGAAAAGTATCATTAGAACACGACTTCATCAGCCTTCTGTTTTTCCAGATTATACAAGGGTTTAGACAAAAGGAATAATTTCGACCATGAATCCTATAACCTATGAACAGATATATAGAAAAATTTAGAGCGTGGCATGTAAACCACTGGCATGTAGGATGCCATGGCATTGCTCTTTCCATTGAACTAAAGAATGAATAACTCTCCCAAATGAAATGCATCCCTAAATAACGCAAATGGTTATTAAAGGATCACATAAATCAAACACACTTGGGAAGGAATTCATTACAACACTCCGCTAAGAAATCCAGGGTCGCTCTCGGAAACAGCCCAAACAGGGGAAAGGTTGCGTAAATCTTGACCACCCAGACCCCATTTAATAGGGATTACATTGGGTTGTTGGATAATCTAGAAGATCAAGAGGACAGAAGTTGAGCATGGCAAGAATACTCTAGATGTGTTTGCTTTATTGTTTCCTTATTTTCCTAGATCTTTATTTCAAAAGAATCAGAATCATGTTAGATTAGATAAAGGAACTTTGATTGAGGATTCTTCATGTATTAGTAAAGATCCTTTACAGCATCTCCTCGTCACCATAAGCCTATATAAGGCTGCCTTGAATGAAATAAAAGAAACAAGCAATTACTCAGAAAAGAACATCGAATCTAGGACTCTTAAGGGGGCTCTGTCAAAGACGAGCCTGCTTTCTCCACAATCCAAAACACATTCTCTGGGGTCTAAACCCATGACTAGATCCTACTCAAAGGAGGTTCATAACATATATCAAGAAAAGTATTGGTAGAGACAAGAGTGTGCACATACCCATACTAAAGTAGTTCCAAAATCCACCACGAAATGTATGGTATCCTTCCTGTATAAAATCCACCAGCATATTTCATCAGAATAACAAAAAAATCTAGACAGCTTAGTTTGAAGATGCCAAAAGTTTCTTAGGAGCAAATAGAAGCCACATGAATCAGAGATCATGAAACAAGGAACAATAAAATACTATCAGACAAAGACTGTACACAATTCAGGTATATAACATCACATCCTTCTCAGCAGCAACAACAAAAAAAACTTAAAGCATATTAAACAAGGTCCAAAAATCTTTCCAAAGTGGAAACCACTACGTCAAAATGTATATAGGAGATTTTCTGTCAGCGTCTCCAAACAATATTACTAGAGTATCTTGTTTCAAAATTGAAACAAGATAGTCAAAATAAAATAATATTCCACTTCCAATTCAGTCTAAAAAAGATAGACCAGTACAACACCAGACCTATACGAATTAAACTGAACTTTTGTTGATTTTGTTGTTGTTGAAGCAAACAGGTCACAGTTTGATTGTTATAATTCCCTGTCTGATAACAGCTTCGCTTCATGCTATCATCGTGATTCAATCATGTGGCAATACTAAGCCCAAAATGAACTTTTGCTGATCTTTTTGCTGTTGTTGTATGCAAAAAATCCTAGTATGATTGTTATACCCTGTCCAATAACAGCTTGGGTTCAAGTCATAATCTTGAATCAATAAAAGTTGGGGTGAACTAGCATACACCAAAATTGTAACAACAAGCGTTTTCTTTGTCCAGATGCTTCTCTTCAGGACTATACTCAAATCCATGTAGATTCATACCCCTCTTAGTCACCTTGATTCACATCTGTGTCTCTCTTTACCTCTTGCCACTTCGTCATATGATTATCTAATGAGCCTCCCGGGAAAGGACCTTACACAACACATCAACTATCAGACATGAACCAACGTAGGTCCTCCCTTGTTTCAGACTAAATGGGCATCAATCCCACCTTGATCTTCTCACTTATCATCTTATCCAACCTACTATGACAGTATGCCCTGCTGCATTGCATCTTTCCAGCACTCAAATTTTGTTTGCGGTTTATCAATCAAGCCCAACATGCTATTCCATATAAAAAATGATCATCTGATCTTATCATGAGTTATGATATGATAACATAAACAATAGGCCGAAAAATTCTTTCCACTCTAGTCTCAACTCTCAAGCTACAACTGTGAAATAAGCAATTTTCACAGACCAACCCAATTACTGCTTGTCTCATGAAAAGAACTAGAGAAAGATGGAACACTATGGAACATGAGCACTACTTAAATAGGTCAAGCACTATGGAACTACAGACAATCGTGTCCCTTTCAAATTCTAAATGCCATCAATTACCATTATAACAGGACATAGTGCACTAGCATTTGTCACAAGTTGTTTAAAAAACATGGCTATGGACATCCACAGGAAAAGCTAGAGAAATCTATAATCTATATCCAACTCGTCTTTTTTTGATGGATATATCCAACTTGTCACCCAACAGCCGAAACAAGGAAATAAAAAGAGAAAGGAGAAATAAGAAGTACCAAGTTGGAAGAATCTGCAGAAGAAACACGCTGAAAAGCATGTAGTGAATGCGGCAACTCCAGAGGAGCAATAGGATCACAGATTTTGTCTTTGGGAATCTTTATTCTCATCAAAATGTGCCAACTGGAAGTAAAAGGACAACCAAAGAGTTCACAAAAGTTACACCTCAGTATTTGCAACTATGTGTAAAAAAGTTATTTCCCACGGTGAGGCAGGTGCAGACTGCTGTTGATTATTGGGTTAGGTCATAGATGGCACAGCCAGCGACAAAAACAGAACAAACCCAGGTATACGTTGCTCAAAACAGGCCAATGAAGATGAATTTTCTGAATGTTACGTCCATGAGTACTAGAGCCCAGGCGCAAGAAAGACTCAGAAAATGAAAAAAGGAAAAAAAAAAATTGTATAACCAGCAACCAAAGGATACATAGCTAGTCATTCTTAAAATTTTAAGACATATCCAACTGATAGAGAGACTTTCCAAGCAACGTATACAATAATTGGGGTATTTGTGCATGCTTAGACCCAGGTAACATGTTAAAACCTTCTTATTTGTGCAGTGATCATCTTCACCTTTTCTTTTTTCAATTATACAGAAAATATAAACACAAAGATAGTTTCATATTTAACTTTAATAAAAATATCGCAAATTCGCCATTCACACAAAATAGTGCCAGGAGGGATGCATTACTTGTCAATCTTCATTTCCTTTGCTTCCAGGACCTGATTTAGGAATAACTTGACAGCCTGATGATCTGTGCCAGGGTTTCTTTTACCCTGAAAGCCATCAGCAGATGTTGCCATTTAAGAAAGATCATGAGCTAGTGTTTCTATATTTCTACATCAACAAATGAATGCTAATGTAATTGGCAAGCTCTATATCATAAGCATTATAAAGAATACCAAAGAATTTATCCAATTCCTCCTCTTCCCTTCCCTTCATTTTTTCTTTTAAAAAACTATGCATTGAACAGTATTCAAGCAATATATGTCTTACCCAACCAAAAGCAAATGGAAGATTATTTCCTGTTCCAAGAGGTACAGTAGCAATAGGTGGCGGATGAGACAGCTTCAGGTCACATACAACTCCAAGAAGCCATCCAGCCGTGCCATCACCGCCTGCAACCTGATAGACAACTTCAGGTTAACAAATTGGGCCACATTTTACATGTATATTCCCTGCAGCTACAACAATACCGACTGAAATAAACACAGGAAATCAGCTAGTAGCATAAAGCATGCTTACAATTAGTCTCAATTTCTCCTGAATCTTAAATGCCAATTCATCTTCCTTTTGTTTCAGCTTCTCAAGTTTGATATAAAGTCGACTAAGAACCTTATCTGGAGCTTCTTCCGTCAAATCAATAACCTAACAGCAAACCAAATAGAGAGTCAGGTAGGTGAACCGACACACTCTTCATACAAATTCAGACCACTTAAGCAGTTGGCGTTTAATAGGAGCAACCTTGAGGAAGTTGAGGGGTGAATTAAAGATATTTGTCTAGAAATTAACCTGGTTCTTATTCAGGAGAGAGCGATACGTCACAAGCAAATCACCGCCAAGCTGACCACCACTTTTAGAGTTGATAAAGACGACTACAGGACACTCAGGAATCTCAGAAAGAGTCTCAGGTTGGGCATCCTGGTTCAATATGTAATCCGGAATGCGAAACTTCTTCAAGAAGTCACTCGATTCTGGCACCGGATCTCCCATGCTATTATTCAACTGCCAAACAGAAAACAATAAAATAAATAAAGTGAAAGTACAATAATGAAAGAATCCTAGCAGAACATTATACTGTGTTATATCAATCGTGAGAACTCTCGCTCAAATCCTTGTTTCCATGTATGTACATCCGAAGCCACCATTATTTGCATAATTAGTAACAAACTAAAAGCAGCAAAGAGACAACCAATCATCAATTATGCAGCACATTACCGAAATGAATTTCAGCAACAGTGTTGCGTCAGTTGTGTCAATACAACACAACACAACAACAACATCAACCGAGCGTAATCCCCATTCACTGGGAGCGCTCTGGGGTCAAGACGTACGCAACCTTTCCCTTGTTTGAGAAAAAAGGGAGGTTGTTTTTGAGATTGACCCTAAATGCATTGCTGCATTTAAATATTGACTTCGGCAACTTCACTGAAGATAAGAACTACTTCAAGGTTTTTTTAGCCATTTTGATATACTCCATAGTCCATGTCGGCACTCGCGAATAGTCTCCTATACTACTACCTATCTATAGATCTACACACTCTATGGTGTAAGCATTATCGAGTTTGTATAGCGAAATTGCAACTTAAGCTCTAATAACATAAAACAAATTCCAGACCTCCAAAACATGATCCTGATACCTTTTATTAGTCATAATTAATGGCACCTTAGCCCTTAAGGATACAAATCTATCTTAATTTTCATTTTTATGTACTAACATCACATAATAAAGAAAAAAAACACAAACTTTAAATTATTATTTTTTAGAGCGTCAAAACAAATCCCATCGGCCTAATTGCCTCCCTTTAACGCCACATTTAAAAAAAGTTAAATAAAGAGTGACGGTATGATTTGCATTTTGGGTAGGATCAACAATAATGGATAAATATAATTGGCACGATACAATAATTGTAGATGGTGTTAAATAGAATAGTTGACAATAAATTAAAAATTAAATATGGACCGACATTTTAAGATTCGTTTTAAATAATAATTATTATTATGACAATAATTAGAGGGAAAGAAATGGATACCGAGTGGTAAGAAGGAGAATTATGATGATCAAAGTCGTCATCATCGTATTGACGGACAGAGGAATTGCCACAAAAGAAAGAACGAAATGAGAAATGTTTACGGGCCTTATAGTTACGGAGGCGGCCCATATTAATATAATATTATTGGACGACCGACGACGAGAAGGACGAGGAGGGGGAGGACAAAGCTAGAAGAAAGAAAGAAATTTCAATCTTCCAGCTTTGCCACCACACCAGCGTTTGAGTTGGAATGAATTTGGCGTGCGAAATATAAAAATATGAATTTATCTACATATTAAAGAGTGAAAAGGAGAAAAGGTTATAGATACATTACCTGAAAGGGAAGGGAGGGAAAGGAACCGTCAGAGAGAGGGGTGCGGAGGTGAGAGAGTGGATTGGGAAGGGAAGAGCGAGAGGTTCGGATCAGCGGAGAGAATGTGTAATAGCAGAGGAGAGAGAGATACAGGAGGGAAAGCCGAAAGCCAAGTTGGAAATCGGTTGAGTTGACCTTTTTTTTGGTGGCTTTGGAGTTTGGATTTGTGCAACATGCGTCAGTCAAATGTTCAAATGTGTCCCTCTCCCAAGATCCAATCCAAGTGGAAATAATTAAGGAAAATTGAACATGACATGAAGAGGAGATAAGAAAAGACTTCAATGGAAAAGAGACATCCCACCCACTCTTCGTCAACACAAAGTTTGGAGGATTAGATATCGTCAAAACAATAAAAGAAAAAGAAAAGGACATATTAGTTGTGTTAGTTAGGGTGTGTTTTGATCGACTTAAAAAATATAAACTAAAACTGAATTGTGAATAAACTGAAAAAAAAATTGAATTATAATAATACCTACCAATGCAACAAAACACAGCCTTAATTTGGAGTTAAGTAATTAGGTTCATATAGAAGATATTTTCTCCTATTTAGTTGTTTATAGGAAATATACCATTTTGGTTACCTGACATATAGCATAATATCATTTTGGGTACTATTGGTTTACGATACAGAAAATCGTGAAAATTAGGGCTATTTTGGTCATTTTAGTATCCAAGTTTGTCAGTAATGTACTTTAGCTCCCTAACTTAATAAAAGAACAGAAGTTTAATTTAAAAGAAAACAATTCCCTCCAAAATCCCCTAACTTGATAGAAAACAAAAACCCTGATTTTTGTTTTGTTTTTCATTATACTTCTATTGTTTTATATTGTTAAGGAGGAAAACTATAGTTTAGACAAATTGGGATGGTAAAATGACCCAAATAGCCCCGATATTCACGTTTTTCAGTGACGAAAACCAGACAGGTAACCAAATTGGTACAACCTTTAATTAGTCAGGTAACTATTTTAGAATATTGAAAAAAGCGGGTACCAACTTGGTATTATGCTATATGTCGGGTAACCAAAATGGTATATTTCCTTGTTTATATATACCGAATCTAGCTAGTGTAAGTCCGCTTGAGTTTAACAAAAAAACAAAGGACATATAGGCCTTCTATAGTATTAACTATTAAGCTTGTTGGGTTCTAAAAAAAAAACATTTATTGGGGCAGCTTGTTGTGTTATGGCTGGTTTGACAAAAAAACAAGATGATTAGATATAAAAAATATGTTTGGTAACAATCTGGTTCAGTCAGCTTTTTCATCGCAACCAGCTGCAAATGAATACGCTACCCTCCCCAAACTAGTTCACATCAACTGGTCATACCTAACAGGCTTCAACTAGGTTCCAACCAAGACCATAGTTAGATTTTAGAAGGTAAGGGAGGACTTTAATGTAGAGAGTGACACTAACTACATATGAACCTGTAGGGGTTTCATTCTAAAATCAATCGACAATAAGAGAAGTAACCAACATCTAAACTTTTATAAAGGTTAAGTTTCTGCTCTATTTTAAATGTGGGACAATATTCCCAATAACACACCGAAATAAAACAGACCTCGTTGCCTTAACTGCTGCACCAAGTCTCAAGTTGGAAAATGATAGGCTCATTGCCACGCCTATTTAAATTCGTAGCTCGATTACGACGTACGAAGACAGGAGTATATAGAATTAAGACAAAGCAAGGACTAGGAGGAAACCTCAAGGATACTTCGAATCTAATAGCAAGTAACAAATGAGAATATGCAAAAAGCTAAGCATGTGACATCATGGACGAAATTCATTCGATTCTTCCAACTTTGGTCGTATTAAAAGAAGCTTTTTTGCTAAAATAGCAAAATGGGAGAAACTATTTACCATAATATCAATTCTTCAAAACTATTTCCCAAACTAACAAAAGATAATTTAAAGTCAACTATTTTGTTTAACAAAAATCAAAAGAAGCGTTTTTTTTTGTTTTTTTGAATGCCAACTTTGTTTGATTATGTTCACTTTATTATTTTAGTATCACTTCTTTCCCTTTTTTAATTTAAAACATAAAAAAATCATTGAGATCATACACTAACTCATAAAATTACTCATGGTAAGTTAAAATGAGTTTGCTCTCATTTATTTATTCTCTCATGGGATATGTACACCCAAAACATTAAAATTAGTAGATTGCGTTGACTTATGTACACCCAAAACATTAAACTTTGAAAAAAGTAATAAACTTTCTTTTTATTCATTTCCATTTATATTAAGGTATACTGTATAGTTACTTTTAAGTGGGTGTAAATAACACTCATATACCAAAGACTTGATAGAACCAAATAAAAGTAGTAAAAAAACATTATGAAACATTAGACACATAAATTGTTTCAGTCAGATATAAATTTATATTTAATTTTTTTCCAGTCATGTTATAATAATAACAAAATAAAAAGGAAAAAATGCAACAAAAGAAGAAAATGAAAGTAATTGTTATAAACTTTTTTTGGGGTTAACTTAATTAACTTTATTTTTTGTTAATTTGGGAAATAGTTTTGAAGGATTGCTATTTTGGTAAATAGTTTATCTAATGTTGCTATTTTAGCACAAACCTCTATTAAAAGATCAAATGATTGCCAAATAAAAAATGTTTTCGGTTGATTCCTTGGCTTTATTTGTTTTAGAATCAGTTCTTTTCTTTACTGTTCGTTCAAGCTTCAACCTACTGTGCCCACAGCGCGCTGGTCGTTGTTATCACATTTCAGCAAGTGGGCAGCCTATCCAATTGGAAGCTAGGAAGCTAGGATTAATTCCGCGAATTTATAACTATTAATAAAGGGCCTCATTAATGGCATGAAAAAGACTAGTGATATTTGTTGAAATGCTTTGAAAAAAAAAAAGTACACCGGATGTATCTAAGAATCGGAAACCATTTAACAAAGTTTTCTTTTATTTTAACTCCATTACTGAGTTTTATTACCTTATACGGTACAGTAGATGAGAATGATCATGAGATCATACCATTGACGAATTATTGAATATTATAACAACCAGTGCATATGGGACATGGTGGGCAGCCAGCAGCCTTGATCATCATGCTAATTAGTGATCTATTTTAAAAGTACGGAGTACTCAATAGTAGCATGTAGCAGGTGTTAGTTTAAAGTGTAGCAGGCAAAGATTACCCCCAAAAAATGTTTAGCAGACAAGGCAATAACATGATTAGTGCGCCAATCGCAATCTCATGTGATTGACTAGAAAATCAAGACTACAAATTCAGTCATGACACGCTCACTAATTTCGATATTGAACTCATCTAAGTGACAATTTATCAAGGTTGAAATGAAGACCAAGTATACTCACCTATTGCACCTTTTTCGTCTATAGTAACACCTAAATCAATTTTTTTAAAGGGCCTAAAACAAGAATATTGAGAAGAGAATGTTTATGTTTAAGATATAAGATCACACTTACCCTGCATTTTGTAAAAATTTGTTTGATTTGCTTTCTACAGCTGCCCGCCATCTCATCAGCCTGTTTCATCAGTCTGACTACTGTCTTCTGTTTTTGCTCGGTTGCTCCTGCAATGAATCACAAAGGTTAGTCTTATATAACACAAAATACGTAGACTCAAATATCATATGCTTTCAAGTTTCAATCTGAAAAAGAAAATAGAAAAAAACGATCATATTAAAAGCACCACCACATGCAATTCAACAAGCAGGGACAGTGCCTACAGAATTACAGATGATTACCGGCATCGTTTACCACATGATAATATGTCGTCAGAGCAAAATTCTGTCAGAAGGGAGGCAAGGTTTGAAAAAAGAATTTTTTTTTAAAGAAATATAAGATCCAACAACAAGAATGATACATCTTGATCTTGAACTCTTGGTCACATGCTACAATTGTGATCAAGACAAAAGGGAAGCATCCATGGCAAGTGTCGTTAATGACCTATGCTACCAGAGATGCCCAGTTGGTGCATGCTAGTTTGCTTTGCTTGAGATCGATAACGAAGAATATTTCAATACAGTGTAGGACCACACATATGCCATAATCTATAAGCAATACCATACGATTTCCCTGACTAATTTCCCCAGAATAATGCAAGATACTATGCCGGAGAGGGCATGATTGAAACCGTAAGTTCGATAAAGAAGAAGACAGGGATGAAATCATATACCTGTTGTTATGAACTTGATTAAAAGTATAACAGTATGATGTTCTTTGTGATGCTGGAGAATTCTAGAAGAATTGCTAAATCTTGCAAGAAACAAGTGCCTTTGAAGCCGTAAGATCTGTAATGGTCGAAGAGTAAAGAATTTTGGGTGGGGTTTAGATCACGATTGATTAACAGAGTAAAGTTTCGTAGGAAAGTGAAGAGGTGAGTTCAAAACAGAAGAAGTCTGTGTGTGAATAAACGACCTAGTAGTTAATACTTCATAGCACGCTGGGCTGGTAGTTATTGTTCAATCTTCCCGCGTTTTGGAGATGTCGGGTATTGCCATTCTCTTTTGTTTTTTTTTTTTTTTGATGGAACCATTCTCTTTGTTGTATTGCTAAATTAAATTTGGAAATATTCTTAATAAATACAGTATATTGTAACCATATTTGATCTCAAAAAAAAAGTATATTGTAACCATATTTAAGCTCTAAAAAATTTTATTAAATATTTTTTTAATGCAAAGAACCAACATAATTGTTGTTAAATTTTTTTCCTTAATCTTAAAATAGCAAATCATTTCCCGAAGAGGTGTTATATACTAGACTTTAAACCCGTGTGATA
>ONZK01002817.1:1837-20183 GCA_900322385.1 Pharnaceum exiguum | reverse complement strand
CCCCCCCCCCCCCCCCCCCCCCCCCCCCCGTCTCCACAAAACCTTCCCTTTGAGCGCTGTAAGGAACCATCGTTGTCACGGCCACCACCTCACAGTTGCTTCAGCCACTGCCCCCCATTCTTTACTCATGGCGCCATCACCACCAAGCTTTGTCTCGTCTTCCCATTGTCACCTCCACCAAGCACGCCTGCATAACTCATTGTAGAAAATTTACAGCTAATGGAAGTGGGAATCTCCTTGTTTACGTATTGTAGTTCATTTATCACATCTTGGATACCTTTGCATTACCCTTACTCTCTTTTAGTTTTCCGATTTCCTTTGCGTTACATTAACTTGCCGTTGGCATCCACTCATTCAGTTTACTTCAATTGCATTTAAAGAGAACAAGGTAATGTCACAACCAATTCCATGGTCCTATGGGGTATCTTAATACCACGAGGGATGTGGTCTCACACAACTTTATTAAGGGTAGACCTGGTGGAAAGTCTTCATAGCGTACATATGATGAGTGCATGGGAACTTTGATCTGTCCCATTACATTAAATGTCAGGTCACTCTTAGGAATTAGGATGGCCATGGCCTAGAATCTAGATATGTTTGTATGAACCAGGTTGAGCAAGACCATAGAGGAAGTTGAGACTTCAACTATTTCACGTGTCAACTCGGACGAAAGAGTGAGTGGTTCACATGCCTCTCGGGATGTACATTGAGCAATTGGAAAAGATGGGGAAAATCAGACGAAAAAGAGACCCTGATAGGAAAACGTAGTTTTCACATTAATAATGGACCCTGATCTACCTTCGTTGGCCTTTACTTTCGTGGGCTCATTCACCCAATGTAAAGCGTCTAGGCTCTAGGGGCCTTTTCTTCACAAGACAATTTAGGTTCTTTTTGAATATGACGAAGGGTCAGTAAAATTATGATTTATTGCATAATGTATAATTAAAAATAAAACGTAATGTGTTTTTGTCAGATCGAAGTTTTCCTGTTTACTCTCCATCGGCATCCCATTTGGCTTCTACTAAGCAAATATAACATGAAGTTGAACTAATTTGATCTAAACTTCTATTGAATTGAAAAAATGGTCTAAATAAAGTTGAAGTGCGAAAGAATACCTTTTTTTGTTGTTGAGAAAGTGCGACATAAGACCTTTAAGTTGATCACCAAGTGTTTGGTACAGAGTGTAAACTTATATCAAGTGAAATTGTAACTCATAATAAAATATTTATAAGGTGATTATTGACTAATGAGGTATGTGTTATAATTTATTACCAAAAAATAACATAGACAAACTTATAACCGATGTATCTAAGAATTGAAGTAAGTTGATATACCTTCAAGTGGTTCTCCAAGTGAAAATGGCCCAGTCGGTAATATTTCGTTTTTGATTTGAAGACATAAACATACGGCTAGAAATAGAGGTCGTCTGTTGTTGAGGAAATGATGGGAGCGTGGACATCGGAACTCATTGTTCGGTATGCTCTCACACAATTATAATTTGGGTGGGTGTGCAACAAAATGAAGTGGGTAACCATGAAACTAAAAATCAATCAACATATGTTATCTTCTTGGTAGCCACTTTGTATGTGAGCTCCACAGAGCATGAATCTTTACTGAGGAATTTTATCTCGACAACAGAGAATTTGAATGAACCGTAGCCATCAACTCAAATCATTGCAAATATAGCGAGTTTGTTTGCGCTGAAATCATAGGGTAGTATGAAAAAGAGGAGATTCCATATATGTCGAGTGACCAATTTCGATTGGGATTAATCCCACAATTTTTTATTTTTCTGTAAAAGGTTGAAGGATAAAAATATGCTCTCAAGAACACAAGTGGATGTAGGTTTTAGTGTTTTTCCTGCAATTTATACCGTACACCCTGGTGTATCTAGTGCGCGAAATTAATCGCATATGCCAGAGAAATTTTAGCATTTTTTTTATTGTATTCAGAGGGCGATTAATCGCATATGTCAGAAGAATTTTAGCATTTTTTTGCATTCAGAGGGGCGATTAATCGCATTCAGAGGGATATTAATCGCATTTAGAGGGCGATTAATCTATATTAAACGCGAGGGATTAAATGAGGAGAGAGAGTGGAGTGTAACGCGGGAAAGGGAGGACGATTAATCGCATTCAGAGGGTGATTAATAAACATGAAATGAGGAGAGAGTGTGGAGTGTAACGCGGGGAGAGGGGATTAATGAAGGGTAAATGGGATTAAAGGAAGCATGGCAAGATACACCCTCTGACATATATAACGATAGGGTGTACTTTGTAAGGTACATCCGGGTGTACGGTATACACACTATGTTTTTACACATTTTCTTTTTGAAGGTAAACGGAACATTTGGGGCCCTTATCTCTATTGGAAATATAATGGTTACATAAAAAAAATATTATTGAATAAAAACGTAAGTAGAATGATTTTGTTAAAAAAAAAGTAAAACGATTAATTAAGAGAAGATGACTTAGAGACATATTCCTCCTCTTTTAGAACATTTTTTTAGGTAAAATCAACCCTTCTATCTTTCAAATATTGATTAATTTCTTTTTAAAACCATTCAAAAATGATCAACATTTAAGAGATTAGTTTATAGCCTCATTTTTTCCAAGCGCATGTCATGAAATGGCTACAAATCAGAAAGCGTAGTTTGATTTGATGTCATAGGGGAAGGACACGTGTGCTGTGTGCATCACAACGACTATGCACATATACAAACTTTACGATCGTATAATATAGAACTAGCTTATCTTTAACAAACGTAAGTACCATAGAATATAATACAAGATCATTGCATTGGCAGCTAATTAGCCACGCGAAGACACAGCGGGAGCGCCTAGCTAGCAACTTAAGCAATGCAAGTACTTAGTACTAGTAAAAACCAATAAAGGCCAAACAAAAAATACCTTAATTTGAGTGTAAATTTCTTTTGACGTGTCAAATAAGAAAAGTATGAACATTTTCATATAGCAGATGAAGTAGCATATGCAAACAAATTGTGACTCACAAGCCAAAATCAGCATTCATTGTACATTCGTACTCATAAAAATTGACAGCGCATCCTTCCCGTCCAAAAGCGACATCTTCTTTTCTAGGTTCCATGCATTATACGAGTATGTTATAGTGTAACTTTATTTATTTATTATTTATTTTACAGGTAATAAATTGGATTTAGGGTTTCCGATCCCATGCATGATCGAAGAGTTTATTCGGAATGAAGTTTATGTGCACGAACTAAGTATAAGTAAAAGAGACGTTTGATAGCATGGTTAATTGGTTATGGAACTATGGACACATACATTTTACGTAGGATTTAACTTGATGTAGTGATTGGGAAAAGTTGCCATCCAATAAATAGTTATACACTCATACGCACCTTTAATTGATTCACATAGCAGTTTACTTATATTCTCTTAATGTAACGTAGTTCAATTTAACAAAAACTCGATCTTCTTTACTAGCTAGTATAGCTTGATATATAACTTCAAATATTAAATGCACCGTTTTCATCGAGTGTAGTTTAATTCACTTACACTTCAATTTAAGATTGTTTTCTTTTAGTATTTCCGTTTCAATCAAGACACTAACGTTACAATTGGAAAATGGTCAAGACTCAAGAATCAACTTCAAAGAAAACAAGAATGAGGAACAATAATAGAAAGTTAAAGCTGGAGAATTTTATGCGTGGAGTTGAAGTGACGAAACAGAGAGGAAACGAATAGGAATAAAAGCAATAATATGCGTCCAATTACTTTCAATCTTTCACACATATATTTATTTGTTCTAATCCTTTGCTTAAATCCATCAATCGAAATCAAATCTTACTTTTCTTGTTGCTAACCCTCTCTTTCCTTGCTCCTCTCTTCAAAAAGCCATAAGCGCCACGAGTGCAATCATTGTATATGCATATTGAGCTCAGCCCCACCTTAATACACATTCTTCCTCTTTTTAGCATGCACATGCGCACACAAAGATCCCTCAACTAACCAAACACGATGATTAATTTAAATGGAAACTAGCTACTACTACACTTGGTAGTTAGCCGTTTCTTAATCTTTTCTTGTTTAAAAAAGCTAGAAGTACTAATTTCAAATATTATAACGCTTACCCTAGCGATTACGGGAATGCATTTGGTAATTAAACTAGAAGATAGGAAGTGAGGGACTATGACCTAGAAAAATACAAACAAAGGAAAATAGCAAGTTTTTGTACAGCGTTGTAAATTATTACATGTGAAATTGTGAATAATAATTACACTACAACGTCTACAAGAAATATGGCCCTGTGCAACAAAAAAGATCTACAAGAAATATGTAAATTTGCTTTAAAAAAAATATATGTAAATTTATGCTAACTTTGATTTTTTCTGGTCATATCACACAAAATGCAGACATGCATTGTGACCACTTATCTATTTCTTTTTTTTTCATTTTCCCTATAAAAAAAAACATGCATATCCGCCCTTCTCCCCTTTTAGGCCAACTCCCCACTCCTGTTGGCCCTTTCACCACCCTAACCTCATATCTGCCATCACAGGTTCTCCTATTCGTCGTGGCTTATAGTAAGGTTTGTCATCACAGATATTAGAAATTGTTAGATTTCCCATGTATGTGGTGAAATGTGGATTGTCCCACATCGGTGAAAGAGGGGGATAATATCTAGTATATAGGTGGGCTATCTACTCCTCCTATTGCCAATTGGTTTTATGATGGAACCTTATCAAACTTGTGTGCTAGCCATCTGTCTCCAGAAGTAGGCCTAGCCTTTAAGCTTAACAAGTGGATGGTATCAGAGCCGATGGTTCGTCTTGCAGGTAGATATGGTGTGGTCAAGTTAGCCCCTTCGTGAGGTGGCCATGAATTTGTGGAACACAAAGAGCATAGTGTTCAAGAGAGGTGTCATGGTGCATTAGTTGAGGGGGAGTTATGGTCACACATGTGAAAGGGGGAGATTACTAGGTTTTCCATGTATGTGGTGAAGTGTGGATTATCCCACATCGGTGAAAGAGGGGGATGATATCTAGTATATAGGTTTGGTGGGCTACTCCTCCTATTGCCAATTGGTTTTAGGATGGATCTCATCAGACTTGTGTGGTAAGCATCTCTCTACAGAAGTGGAACTAGCCTTTAGGCTCAACAGAAATTGTCGTCACGGATATGGTAGGGTAGTGAAAAGAGAGCGAGGGAGGTTAAAGAGAGCGAGGGAGGTTAGGGCGGGGAAGTGGAAATGAGGGTATGGTAAGGCGGTGAAAGGGGAGTAAGGAGTCGACCGCGATGTGGACCTTAACGGGGATGGGAAAGAGGACCAAGAATGTCTTCTTTTTTTTGGGAAAAAAAATGACTGGTGTACAATGTATACCATCATTTTATGTGATATGACTGGAAAAAATAATTTTTAGAGTAGCCATATCAATACCCGTAATCGTGTGTAGGTACATACATACGTTGTTTTCAACACTACAAATTAGTGCTATCTTGAGATTCGACACCACTACTTAACATTCGAAGTTGCGTCTGTGTAAACCACTACGCGCACTTGTTTTTCATTTTCTGTTTTGCATTTTCGTACAAAAATAAAGTCGTCCTTCTGGCCAACGAGAATATTAATCAAATGATTACAAAAACGGAAAAAGCAAAAATAAGTTACTTTCTATGATGATTTTGATTCAATTTCACCTCGTTGGTTACCATTTACCCGCGCTCTTACTCTTTCAGGTAAGAAATATCCAACATCGTCCAATGTGAAGCACAAAACATATAGAGTTGGCAAGCATTTTTAAATATTTACATGTTTTTAATAAGTTAAGCCACAATCAAGAACCAACTTGTGACTTGTGAGTTGTGTCACACTTCACTGACCCTTAAACTCGCGCGTATGTGTGACGCCCAAATAGTCCTTTAAAACACCCGAATCTCCTTCGATCACTCATACACTAGACTCCCACTCCACTCTCTCTCCAATCCTCATTCTTTCCTCTTTTTCTCTCCAAAACAGCAACAACAACAAATACAATCAATCAATCTGTGTTCTTGTCTTTCTCTCTTAGTCCCAGGCGTGGAATTAGGCTTTCATTGCTTGTCTCTTCTCGATCTCCCACATCTAGAAGCTAAGCTGGCCTGCCCATCAATGACTCATGTACTAACCAACACAAACAATAGTGAGTGCCCAACACCATCAACACAACAACGTTACTCTTTATTATAATTGCCTCTCCTTAACTCAACATTGCATTATTTCACTTCTCGAGCCATCCTTACATAAATATACGTCCTACCATCACCCCATATTATGAACATGACCACTCATACTACTTGTACATCCACAAGAAGATCATCTCTTAAGGATTATCACCAAGACCATTACATCAACCACAACAATAGCAATAGTAATAGTAATAGCAATACCAATAACAATAACAATAATTCTTCGTTCTCCTCTTCGCTTCTCGAGGAAATTTACCGTTCTTTCGACGAGACTAGAGATAAAACTCAATATTCTTGTTACACCAACAATAAGATGAGAAAGAGCAACAACTCTTACGACCACAGCCACGACCACGACCATAGCCGCAAGGCGAGAACGAACCGCCTTGCGGCCGTTGATCAATGGGTAGAGAATGAACGACGGATCCACGATCGTCGTAGGATCAACTACTCCTCATCCACGAGCTCGTCTGACTCGACGAGCTCGGGAACTGGTGGATACCCCTTTACAACATACTCTGACACCGAGGCTCTTTCTTACTCGAAACAAAAACCACCACCACAACCAGCCGCGGTGGGATTACGGCCAATTCGTACGGCGTCCGACAAGGCGGAGACTCACCGGAAAAGCTACTCCGACGAGATTCTATCCGGGAAAAAGAAAAAAAGCAAGGACCGGGAAAGTAACCTACAGAAAAGAGCTCTTAAGCTGTACGGTGACTTGAAGAAAGTTCGGCAGCCAATATCACCAGGCGGTAAGCTAGCAAGCTTTATAAACTCACTGTTTACGTCAAATAACGGTTTAAAGAAGCCGAAAATGTCATCACCGAATGGCCACAAGATGGAGAGAGAAAGCATTGCAGCATCGACACCCTCGACGACAGCTTCACGTTCTTGCTTGAGTAAAACGCCGTCTTCTGCTGGTAGGTTCGAGAAGCGGTCAGTGAGGTTTGTCGATGACGTGACGGTGAAGCGAGAATTGTCTTCTGCTTTGGCTGATGACGAAGAGTTTAAGGTTCAGATTAGGGAGAAGCATAGGAGAGTTGAGGAAATGGCTAAGGAGTTATTGAAGAATTACCATTATAATTATGATAGTAATAATAATAGTCATAGTGCTACTACAACTAGGAAGGAATTACGAGTAAATATTGTACCTGGTGATACTCATTATGTTAGGAACTACGATAATACGAATAGTAAAATTAATAATGCTAATATAGCTATTGAGAAAAACATATGTAAATTCGAGGACGAGGAAGAAGATGACGGTAGCTGTTGTAGCTCCGATTTATTCGAGCTCGAAAATTTGATGGAAATAGGTGTGCCGGATCGGTATAGAGAAGAATTGCCCGTGTACGAGACTACTCATGTTAGCACCAACAGAGCCATTGCTAATGGCTACATGTTGTATTAATTAATCTTGTATTATCGGATAGTACTTTATTCTTGTATAATTCGTATTGAGTTAATTGGGGTATACTAGCGATCGAGTTGTTAACCAAGGATTACACTCTTGCTCTTGTTCGTGTTTTATTGATTCATATGTTGTTTGCCGCTTGTATATACTGTATGTAGCATGATTTATCTATGCGTTTCGTTTAAGTCCATGACGGGCGAAACATAACTCATGTGTAATTTTTCATCATTGGGGTTCTGAAGAATTCGATCGATCACTTTGGTTGGAATAAGTTTCAAGAACTACGCTGCTGATCGGAAAAGTACGCCGAAATATGAATCTCTTCGCAATCGGGTCGAACCATTGAAATGAGCTGCCTTAGATTAAACAATGATCCGTGAGCATATAACTAACTAATGGGGTAACTAACTAATGGTATGAATGACATAACATAGATTTTGAAACTGAAACTGTTTACATTAATTTGTCTTAGCTTGGAGTTACGTCATTGAGGTTCAATTCTAGGTTTAAAGGCCCCTCCTCCATTGTATTATACTCCGTACCTTTTCTACGGTGAGTAACTCTTTCATAACAAAGGGAGATTCATTTGCAATTGTTCATATCTACTGTCATATCAACGGTTCAATACGAATTCAATTTTAAAACTAGCTTATAAGTTATAATACTCTACGTACAACACAACTAACTAAATCTTTGTTCAACCTTGGTAGAAAACAAAGAGGGTCAGTCACTTAAAGGGACAAGCTGAGAAGAAAAGAGATGATACGAGAGTGAGTAAAGAGGAAGTAACTGGAGATTCCAGATCGTGTTCACACGGAGGGAAAACTAGGATATATCGGTGTATGATCAAAGGAAGATCCGAAGATGAGTGATTGGGAAAAAAGTCTTGTTCATTTTTCTTAGATCTTTAAAAATTCAATTTCAATCACAGTTATTCATGTGTGCATGATGTTTAGTAGGTTACTTTTCTACTACTAGTAGTACGAGTACGATTTTTTGTGGGTCCTTGTCAATCGTTTTGCATGGGACATAGTTACTGATAGCCCCTACATCACCATAACTATTCTCCAACATTTTCTGAACTGTTGGGGTTCACCAATGCAACTCTGGTCAAAAGTGTTGGGCTCACTAATCCCATGCAAGTGCTTTTTTTCTTTATCTTTCTCTGTTTTCCCATGTATCTAAATTAAAGTGTTTTTAGTTTCATGATTTTTAAAGGCCTTAAAATTTTGCTGCATCTTGAAGTCACTAGCTTTAATTAGCTATCAGGTACAGAAGTGTTGTGCATACTTGCAACTACCGGTGCACTGTCAATGGTAGATATGTCTTCGCACAAGCACGTACGTATGGTTGCGGTAAAATAACGAGTTATTAAGCCTGAATTTAGTTCGAGTGAATATATATTACTGATATCATTGTCATCGCTGAACTTTGTGACTGATGAGGATGAGCTCAGGTCCTCTTCAGTATTACAAAATGATCTATCCTGTGCTTCATGCTTTCATTGTACGTCCTCATCAAAGCCCTCTCCTATATATTTGTTTGCACTTTGTACTGATGACGGGAGCTGCACTTCACATAAGTAGCGAGAACTGCCACAATTAGAAATTACTAGAATATGTCGACGATTTGCATTGGTTCATATTTACACTATAATGTGTGTGTGTCAGAAATCAGAATGTAATGTATTCCATGGGTTAATAAGGAGTAAAAAGTGCTTGACCATCAAGTACCAGATTGGAGGGTTCACATTTCCCCTCACCAAAATCCCCCTATTGGGTCCCACTAATTCTACCGTTGGGGATTTCTCAAGTGCACAATTGCACTGGAGAGGATCTGCGCTCGTTAATAAGCGTTCATTCTCAGCTCGGCCAACAAGTAGTTTACCACTTTTTATTTTTTTGACCTGGCCTGATCGATGATCACTAGATAGTAGATAGGGCAGGTTAAAGGCTGTAAAGTTTTGAGATGAAAAAAAGAAGAAAAATGTCATGGTCTGTAAAGCACTAGACACGAGAATCCACTGAAGAGATCTTTGTTGCTCACATAAACCTATGGGTGAATCACTGAATCATTTAAAAGGCCTTAGATTACGAATTTATTAGTAAAATATTTCAGGTAAATCTTTGATGGCATTTTTACTTGGATGTCAATATCGGTTGGCGACTATGCGCATGTGCTGAAAAGTGATCGTGACCACCATGGCACCATATTTGTCTCTCTCATTACTCATTAGCGATTACACATTAGTCACTAGTCATCTGTGTAATTCACTATCTCAGATTAATTTAGCCAAATATACTCGTATACTCTTAATAAGTTCAATTCGTAAACAACCTTTGTAACTGAAAAATGATGTTAATTATTCACTCTACTAATTACAGGCACATAACAAAAATAATGACCGAATTTAAAAAAAATGGTGTAAAAGTGAACATGATGGCATAGTCTTTTCAACATATTAGATCGAGATTAAGGGTTAAACTTCCAAGCCTTACACCTAGTGAATTTTACATCGGGTCATTTTGACAAATTATTATAACATATTCATAACTATTAGTCATCTTTTATATAGTACTAGTCACATTGCGAGTATTATTAGTCATCAAATACTAATAAGTCACAATGTAAATACTATTAGGCAAGACCACATGATATAAGTCACACTTTCAACACTATTAGTTACCATGTGTAAGTTTAGGGGGGGTATTTGAAAAAATTGTTGAAAGTTAACTGTTACAAATTAACTAAGCTTATCCAAATTATTCATATTTTTTTGTCACTCAATTGCTTAGTAAAACCCCTATCAATAAACGGCCCACTCTTCTAAAAGTATATAAGGAGACATTTTCATACAATTGATCACAAATTATTATCAATATCAAAATATCTTACGTTCAGAAATTACAAGCTTAATTCAACTCAACTGTCTTAAGATAATAAGATGAAAAGAAATAACAAAAAAAAATGCTTGCACCTTGAAATGTTTATATTAGATAAATATGCTATAGAGGTCGTTACTCGTTATTCATGTGTGATTAGATAACTTGTAAAGCCACTGTTTTTAAAATTAAAAATTAAGGAGGACAAAACTGAAGTAAAATGAACTTTATTAGAGCAAAATCTCCAAGTCTTATGTACACGCTTACATCGAGTTCTTTTGACAAAGTATTAAAAATATAATTATATCTATTAGTCATATTTGAAATGATCTAAATCACAATTATCACATTGTGAATACAATTAGTTATTAAATACTAACTAATCACCTTATAAAGACTCTTAGTTAGTACCATATGCCTACACAATTTTATCATTATTAGTAACCCGGTGTAAATTTACAAAAGGTCTACCGAAGACTTGTTGAATTATATAGATTAAAAATTAAATTAAACTAAACGTAGAAGAAAATACTTTCAGAATACGGAGTATAAATATGGCAATTGATCAAAGAGGACCACCAAAAATCTTCTGATATTTGCTCCCCCATTTTTTAAGCAGTAATAATTTAGAGAGGGAGAGGACCACAAAATCATGGCATCGTGATATGCTAATTATCATAATGTACACATTTCTAACTACAGAACACTTTATGGAACGCTTTGGAGGTAGGGAACTTGAACTTAGAGCAAAAGGCAAAAAGAAAGATGAGCTTCCTATGGCCAAAGTGATCTGTAGGTTGTGAGGGTCTCTTTATAGGGGAGGAATATAGCCATACAGGGCATTTAAATTTAATCAAGACCATCTTTGGCCAAGTTAATTAGAAGATCCATTTAATTATGCGAGTTAAATTATTGGAATGCTCTAACAACTGTGATACTAGTTGGCTAGTTGCTAATTAGAAAGAGGAATTGACAGCAGTCGTGTACTCGTGAGTTTCATATACTACGTGGGTTTGTGGGCTAGTGACCACCACGCACTATAGGTAGGGAGTAGCTAAGTGGCTATTTACGGAGTACCAAGTTTCATTGAACATTTTGACAACATATTCCTATCTAAAATTGAGATCAATGAGATGTTCATGTAATGATGAATATCGTTTCCACAAGCGGCTAATTTGTGTGCGTATATGTTCATTCCCATTAGACGAAAGGTATCATCAAGAACAGCCGATCGAAAAGATAAATTCTTTTTTCATACAAGTGGTTTTATACGTGCGATAATAGGGGATGATAAATTGGTGATAATCTGTGATATGTGTTTTCTATGTTTGTTGTCTTATAGTTTATTAATTTACAAATTTATTTAGTTTAGTTTTTTTTTAAAGTTCGGTTTAGTTATAATTTCATTTCGTTTAAGTTCAGTGATAGTTGTAATTAACTATAAACTGAATTAAGTATTTTTCAGTCCACCTCAAGTTCTTAGAAAAATGGTAAATATTACATAACTCATTAGTCATCTTATGAATGCTATTAGGCAGTACCTTATTATTAGGTCACGATTTCACCCCATGTAAATTACACTCGGTGTATAAAAGACGTGCTCGTAGCCTCGTCGTAGGCATTAGGAGGTCTTAGTTACTTGTCATTTGTTAATTGAGAAAATTTTATAACAGAAAGTTTACAAATTTGCCCTCGTATCTTCTATCTATGGTAGAGATCAACAGTGTATCAAGAAAGTTTGTAATAGGGGCTCAGATATTTCTTTTATACCTTTCAAAATACTAATAAGTTGCTCTAAGGATTTGTTTTTGTTTTTTAAATGCAGCTCAATTTAAGAGTAGTTAAAAAGACGTTTTTTCCCCATAAGTGTGTATTCAGTTGAGTTTAATAGTGTTTGCTTTTGGAGTATTCAGTTCATTTAAGAAAATTCAATTTAGTGTAGGGGGTATTCACTTCAATTGAGTATTGGGTTCAAGAAATATTTGGTTGAGTTTGTGAGTGTTGAATTCAATAGTGTTCAATTTAGTTTAGGAGCATATATATATATAGTTCAATTCAATAGTATTTGGTTTAGTTTGGAGTGTTTGAGTTCATGAACATTTAGTATAGAAGTATTATGTCCAGTTCACCTCAATTTATTTATCAAATTTTAGTTCGTTAGAACAACCCTTCTATAAGCAAGAATATGAATCAGATTCGACACAAAGCTTGAAGGATGGAGACTATATAAGCTAGGTATTGCATTATATATACTATCAATTTGTATTTATAATTAAATTATAACCTAGTGTAGACATGAAAATTGTAATTGAAAATGTACTTTTTTATTTTTTGCTTGGGTGGGGAATGTGGTTCATTTGACCCTCCAAGGGCCAAGGCTGTACATAGATATTTTCCGATTTCTTTTTGTTGTTTTTGTTTTCATTTTAATCGTTTCTTTTTATTGTTTATGTTTTCTTTCAGAAACGTCCAAAATGAAAACAGAAACAATAAAAAGAAACTATCCAACAATAACCGTAGGAATTCTTTTGACAAAAGTTAGCTAAGAATAGATGAATAAAAACTGCAAACTTGAATAAAGCTATACACAGTAACCGTGAATTTCAAAGGAAAATTTTCATAAATATTGTAGAACGTTAGTGATCAGCATCAATACGATTAGTCTTTAGTGTTGGAGAATTTAACAACACATTTGCTTGCTTGGCTATTCTGTAGACGACAGGCTAAAATATGAGACACGATTAGTAAGCATCAATACTTCCTTAGTCTGTGGGTTTGTCAATTCGTCTTTTTAAAGATACTTCTCAGGTCCTTAGAGAAGGGGCACTTGTCAGGTCGCATTTGGATTAACTTCAATATCTGGTCATATCATACGCTGCTTGATTATATCTACCCGTCCTCTAATTAAACATTTTGTCTAACATAGGATTCATCAACTATTATTGTAGGACTCCCGATATATATTTATGTCTCCTTAACATCTAAACTCGCTATTCGCAAATATAAGACTTTTAGTGTCTGAAGATTTTGTAGTAACCTTTATAGACACGTTCTACATAATCAGGGTTGGTCGTGTAGTAGGAAGGACTGCATCAAGACTGCTAAGGACAGCTGGTCGGGATCTTCTGGGAACATAAGATATGTCTGTTCTGCGGCAATAGTAAATTGGAAAGATTAGTAAACAAAACACCTGCTTTCGGATACTCGTAGCAAAATCAATGTAACTAAGGCAGGAGATAAGATTCCCTGCGCTTAGAGCTGCTTGTTTACGGGAAGTGGCCTGGTTTGGAGAAGGGAGCTGCTTTGGAGGTCATATTATTGTCCATGCTAATAATTTGAGGCTTTGAGCCGTACTTGACTACTTTGTAGTCCTGTACAATGGGCATAGTTTTATAGTCCATACCCATACATCTAGGCCATGCTCATTTAACAATTAGAGCTAAGGAGAATTAAAATGAATTGAGCTAAATTGGAATTTTTGTCTAATGGCGCTTGTCAAATTAAAATAATATTGGGTTGAAATGTAATTATATAATAGAAAAATTTATGTGAACTCGTTTTTTATATGAAACTGGAAAAGAGGGGTCATTATTGTATAGCCGAGGTACATATCATTATTGTGTAGTCGTGGGTTCATTATTATATAGACAAGGGGTCATTAGTATTCAGTCTCATATATAAAACGGGTTCACACAATTTTTGTGATTATATAACCGATTTCTATTTCTCAATGATTTAGAAATGATCACAAACTGATATTAGAACTATTATTCTTTTTTTTCTTCTATACGTCAAATTATATAGTCATATTTCTGGTGAAGAAGCTACAATTTGAGAGGATTAATCCAGGTGAATTGACTCATCAGAGAGCTGCTCATTATCAACATATACATCTTGGCCAGTTGGCTGGGTGCTTGGCAAACATAAATACACATCTTGCTGTGAGATTTATGTGCGAGTGTCTCACTGCTTCTAAGAAAAAAATCAATAATTGGACCTCTTTTGCAAGATAGTCGTTGGCTTGTCGGTTCATTTTGCATATGTAGAATAATGTTGACCCCAATATCTTATGGGAATATATTGCATAGTACATATAGATGAAATTATGGTTTGATTTTTTCAAGTTAGACCATGAATAGTGGACTACAGTAGTATACGTACGTAGTACAAGATATTGTTTGAAATATAGGGCTTGTATTGATCAACAATAATCTTCATGGTGCGCCAACGCCAAAAGTTAGTTCCGTCAATACCAAAGTTTCAGGATGATTCACTGTATCGTGAGAGAACTCACTGTCTGAAAAGAGATTTGCCGGTAGTCCGATCGAGGTGCTCAAACTATCAACCCGGGTCTCTTCGAAAGTAATACAGTCACTACTCACTAGGGCACTCTAGGGAATAGAGTTAGAAGGGATTGAACTTAACTCAATAACGAATGAAGGAATGTATGTGATGCATGTTGTCGTGACACCACAAATTAATATAATTCCCTAAATAGGCTAACTAGATAGATAGGATAAGTAGGGGTCGATCCCACAGGGAAGGTGTATGACTTATGCGATAAATCAAGGAAATAACTAGGCCACAAAGGCTACTAACAATGAAGGACACAACTAAGAAAATAAATAAGGAACTAAACTAACGTACGTAAACTAACTAACGACTAAACTAACATACGAATGACGCATACTCAGTAAACAAATAGTAATCCACCAAATAATCATGTTTAATCATCGACATGTCCATTAGCAATATTCAATAGAGTGGTTGCGGATCTCTATATGATAGATTTCTCTATCCTCCCTTTTTGTAACTAAACCCCAAACGACCAGCAGAAAAGCCTTCTATTAACAGGATAAACACAACGACGCGGATTATTCAAGTAATAGAGCATTACGAACTAGGAAGACCCAAACCTAAGCAACAACGCACGACGGGTTATTTTACCTAGATCAAATTCCATGCCAATTAGAAGTTAAGCATCTTACCTCAAAACTCTAACTTACCACATGTGTTAATCAAACTACGCAATTATGGACGCAACTCTCATAACTAACAATAGAACATGCACTAAACATAATAGGTGATCAATCCATTAAGCTAACACATATCCATGGCATTCAAACACATGAAACTTGAATACTAAATAAAACCAATGAGTATGATTAAGAACGAATATCTAGTCTCAAAAATATAGAATTACATGGCTTCAAACTATAAGTTACTGAGCATAGAAGACTAACCAGACATATTACAAAGAATAAAGAAAATAAAGATAAGAAGACTCATGGAAACGGATTCTAATCCGTGAGAAACTGGCTGAGGAACGGCCACTGCTTGTTCCTGAGAAATAGCTTGTATTGTTGTACGTTGTGCTCCTTTTCTCTTCTTTCTTCTCCTTTGCAACGTGCGTAGTTGGAAAACAGATGGATGTTTTCCCCAAGAGGGGGAAAACGTGTATTATTCTTGGATGTTTGTACTGTATGATGGTGGCTTCAATATATAGTGGAAACCTATATTCTCTTTCCTTCTTTTGTGTGTGAGATAAGGAAGGTGAATAATCCCAATAGGACTCTTTCTTTCTTTTGTTTCCTTATCATAGATCAGTTGTATTGGCTCTAGGAAAGTCTTGGATAGGAGTATTACGTGCTAGATTCAGGTCTTGGGCAGCAAGGCTACTAAAATATCTTCTCACGTTCAAACCGCAACTCCGAGGAATAAGGTAGGGAACGGTCCTGAACTGTAAGGAACAAGGTGAGGAACGGTCCTGAATTGTGAGGAGCAGTCTCGCGCAGTCAACTTTATCCCCATTTTACGCACTGAAAAAGGCATTATCAATTAAAACTCTGAACGTGAAATTTGTAGAGGACACAACAGCTTGAAATAGCATCTTCAATCATCTTCAACGGATCATTGATGTGAAAGTTATGGGCTCTGAAATATCGGTCACTGAAACTGTCAAATTTTGCACTTTTAGCTCCGTTTTTTTATCAAACTTGTCCAAATGCACCTATAACATAAAAGTAACGTAATAAGATCATCTAGGCAAATAATATAATCAAAAGAATAGGTGATTTATGGGTAAAAGTATGTATAATTAAGCACTTATCAGTATGTGAGATGGAAGATAGTAAAATCTCTATACTCAGGTGTATATAACTTGTATAGGGCCATTTCTTATATAGGCCCCGTTCTCTAGAGTTGAGCTTTACTGAATTGAACTGAACTGAATTGAACTGAACAGAATAAAACTGAACTGAACTGAACTGAATAAAACTGAATTGAACTGAAAAAAACTGAACTTTTTGTTTAGTTGTTTTGACACTCAAACACTTGTCAAAACCCTATCACTATTGTACGTTTATGAAACTATATGGTGAGACCTTTCCAATGATATACTAATAAGTAAGAATGGATATCGGGGTCAAAATTTATTACATTTACAAGTTACGAGCTGAACTTCGAAAAACTGAACTGAACTGAACTGAACTAAATAAAACTGAACTGAACTGAACTGAATTGTAGTTGAAAAGAACAGGGCCATAGCCACCATACTACCCTTTGAATGCCAATAGGTAGGGGAATGGTTACGTAACCGACACAATTAAGTGGATTCAATCACCTTCACAATGTGTGGTTTAATCACCAACATAAATGTGGTTAGTCAATGAATCTAATGAGCCCTTGACCAGTCATTATTCCAACAGATATCTCCATCAAACCTTGAATAATTAACACTGTTTTTTTTTTCATTGAGTTCACAATCAATATGTTATGTCGTCATGATATGGAATTACCATTATGGTGAAAAAAGAAGTGAGATCTCTGTCGTATATAGTGGAACTAAGAAACGATTCATTCCCATGAAACACAAACACACACACGAAGATCATTGATAAAGTCACTTCATGTTGGTGCGCCTGGATCATCTCCATTAATTGTAAATTTCCAGTTGTGCTTTAAAGGCATGTGATTGGTTGATTTTTGTTTTTTTTTTAATTTCCCAAAACCCCCTATTTTTCTGCCAAATCCCAACGTAATAGAGCAACTGGAAATCTTCTATTTTGATGGAAACGGCAGAAGATCTGGACTCATCCATGTTGGTCAGGGTCCTCCAAAAAATAAAACGTGGCCGTATTTCTACAAGCATGCTAGCTAAAAGGATTATTGATTGCTACCACTCATATGAACACACATTAATCTGAGATGGTATGGTCCGCTGAAAATATATACTGTACCAATTTAACTTAAACCACACTTGATATCATAGCCAATATGTCTCGTACATGTTCAGGCGTTCAGAGTGTGTACAGATCCCTTCTATTCAATTAAAAGAGCAATATATGGTGATTAGAAAGAGGAAATCAACAAGAATATACACGTCCAAGAATTGATCGAGGTGATAAAAATTGCCCGAACACGTGGTAATTACATTATCCAAATAGGTTTTATTTGTGGCGACATTATCCAAATAGGTAACAGATTGTACTTTCGTACAAAACACCAACTTATTTCAACTTCTATTTTGATTGATGATTGTGTCTAATTTAATTTGCAGCGATAAAGGAGCAAAGCTAAGACTATATCAGATATATGCGGGGCCCATCTATATCTCGCGGGCCCCGCCACTCAGAAAAAACAATAAAAAAAATAAATTAATTTTTATATTTTTTGATGCTGAACTTAAAAAAAAAAAAATTCAAACGGTTTGTATATCAAGTATCGCAGATTTGTACATCATGTAGCTTCCATTTGTATATTTATTCACTTAAATGAACAACTTATTTGTATATCACTATCTCATAATTTGTACATGCTCTACCTTCAATTTGTATATTTGT
>ONZK01002816.1:31337-46097 GCA_900322385.1 Pharnaceum exiguum | reverse complement strand
GCAAAATAAGAAGTGTCGGAAGGTTTTCATAGCCATTTTGCTATAGTCCATAATCACCTAAAGTTGTCCATTTTGCAGCACTTTGAAAGCATTTTAAACTCATTCCCGAACTTAGATAATAATTGCTTGTGTATAGTTTTTCAACTAAGTCAAAGGTAGATGGAAAAAGGAACCGAGAGACGTATCAGATTTAGTGTCATTTTTTATATTTGATGTTAGATACTTCAAATCATGTTTAATTTTCCTAGAGTTAGGGTGTGTTTTTTCCGTCTGTAAGACTGTAAGAACTTGAATTGAAAGTGAATTGATGAACTGAAGAAAAACTGAATTGAATTGAAAAAAACTGAAGACAATTAATATTATAACTAAAACTGAACTGAATTGAACAGTTGCACATGTTAGAGCTTGTATTTTTTTTAGCCTATCTTTTTTTCAATTTATGCGTTGTAGTTCAGTTAAGTTCAGTTATTTCCATTTAAATTCAGTTTATTCTAGTTAAGTTTAATTTTATTTTCAATTTAGTTAAGTTATTTTAAGTTAAGTGTCTAGTTATCATTATATTTTATTTTAGTTAAGTTTAATTTAGTTTTTTCCACTAAAGATCAGTTTTTTACCGGTTAAGTTTAGTCTTATTAAGCATGAAACCACATAAACAAAAAAAGAGCCTTGGTTGTCCGTAATTCAGTAGAGCCCTCAACTCGAATACAAGTATGCATAAATAGGCATTCTACACGGAAATAAGCAAGATATGCGGAGTCTTTCGGTAAACTCGAACGGAAGGCACCTATGTCGACAAGTTTGTACTAAGATCAAGCTAAACGTTAACCCATCTGTACATGTTTGGTAAGGTCTTGGCGTATACCAAACTACTATACTATATATGGCGTACGTCGTCACAGTCTTACACTTCTATAGGTTAATAGGTTATCGACATTGAGGTTTGACGTGTATGGTAATTGGTAAGTATATTAAGAGAAAGGGTATTTGAAGTCGGAAACCCACGTCCGAGATGATATCTGTTTTTAAGATCTCGTTGCCTAATTTGACTATACATCTTTCTACCATATATTATATTGGAAACTCATGTTAGGTTACTTAGGTTAATTAGTTAGGTAGTGACCATGGCGTTACTAGTGCTCTTGGATAAGAGATAAAAAAATTGGAATTAGTTAACTAATTAAGTTCGCTCTAGCGTTGATACTCCAGTGAGTTTTCTGATTGCAATATCACTGATTGGAGTACCTATCAGACTACCATTGCATATACCACGCACCAACTCCCCTTGACAAAATCTCCTTATGATGGTGATGGCCGACAACCTTCACCTTAGGCTCTTATATGGCAGGGACTTCACCGCGCCGGTTGATATATCGGATTGGTTGTTATCGTTGCTGTTGTTGTGCTGTAACTTTTCCATGTTTTTTTCCTCTTAATATACATACAAGTGATGATGAGCCGTGAGCGTACGTACGCCTTAATTGTACTATTTTTGTTAGGCTGTTAGCACTATACGACATGATAAGCCATCGTCCATATCGATCTGTACGTTAGCTGTATGTATGTAGTTAGTTGGCATAACTTATCTCGAATTTTCATACACTCCCGGTCAACTGTTTTGTTCCTATATACAGTATTGATGCTGTGCAGAGATGAACGTGATAACGCATAATTGTTCCAATTTTCATAGCTTCTTTTTTTTGGCAAATAATTTTCATAGCTTCAGGTTGCTAAAAGTCAGACGTGGTTCTGAATTTCTTTCAAGCTAGAGTAAATTAGGAAAGCAATGTTGTTAAAGTAGTCCCAAGTGGTGTAACAAGTTGATAAAGAGGCATTCATCTTCAATTCTTTACATAAAGCATGCATGTTACTACAGACGGGATATTTGACATATTTCCTAGATGCTCGGTTGAATGCATGTTCAAGTCCTTCCACTTTGTTTAATTTAACATTCTACTTATCAGTTCGCCGACTGCTTATAAGGTGATAAACTGATAACTGATAAGTGTATATCAGAAGTAAAGGAAGCTTCGTGCCGAGCATCTCGGACAAATAATGGGTGATAAGCTTATCAAGACGTGGACTTGAATATACAATTACACATTCTTTATAATTAAACGCACCTAACTAGAAGACTTCTTGGATGTCCGTCTAGTTAATTTGATGATGTAATTGTACGGTTGTCGTACCCATGCCATCGGGAGCTCCGTACTTGCAATGTTAAGAGTCTAATGTGAACGATCTAGCTTTCTCCTATAAATAGCGTACGTGAGAATTAGTCTTACAACAACTTAAACTTACATTTCAGAAAGCAACAACATAGTATTACTCTTAGTTACTAAGTTAGCAACGAAAGTACCTAGCTACATTACTACTCTTATGTACTTAGCCCCAAAATAGTTGCAAACATATACCAGCAAAATTATGGCAGAAGAGCTTGGAACCTCAATGCATGGAGTTACGGGTAGGGAGCAATCCTTCTCCTTCTCCGTAGACTCAAAGACGGTCCCCATCGACTCATCTGCAAAGTTTGCTCTGCCAGTAGATGCAGAGCACAAGGCAATGAAGTTCAAAATATTTTCCTTTGGAAACCCTCACATGAGGACTTTCCACTTGTGTTGGTTATCTTTTTGTGTTTGTTGTATCTCCACCTTTGCCGCGGCACCCTTAGTTCCTATCATTAGGGACAACCTTAACATCACCAAGAGAGACATAGGCAATGCCGCGGTTGCCTCAGTCTCCGGTAGTGTCTTCTCTAGGCTCCTCATGGGAGCATTCTGTGACCTTGTAGGACCGCGTTACGCTTGTGCATTTGTGGTCATGCTCACAGCTCCTACTGTGTTCTGTATGTCGTTGATCGAGAATGCTGCAGGTCAGTATTCCACTATTGATCTTAATTGAGCTTTGAGCAGGCGGCCGGTGCACACTTATTCTTCTAAAATAAACGCTTTGACTGATTGAATCTGTATAATGCATCTCAATATCTCATATTCTCATGATATACAAAAGTAGGGAGAACTCAAAACTTCCTTGAGTTTGAAGGACAAAAAAGGGGCTATGCCAATCTATCAAACCGATATCAGTATATTAGTGAAATGCTAACAGATTACAATGAGATGATAATCCATAATTTTGGAACTTGTCTAATTTCTTTTATGTCAGTGAATAAATCATGCCATGACCACTTAATAATGTTATTCTTGCATTGCAACATACAGGGTATGTGGTGATGAGGTTTTTGATAGGTTTCTCATTAGCCACTTTTGTGTCATGCCAATTTTGGATGAGTACAATGTTCAATGGCCGTATCATTGGACTGGTCAATGGGACGGCTGCTGGCTGGGGTGACTTTGGTGGTGGTGCCGCACAGCTTGTCATGCCTGTCCTGTTTCATCTCATTAAACTCACAGGAACTACACCCTTCATTGCGTGGCGGGTAGCCTTCTTTATCCCTGGTTTGCTTCATATAGTGACGGGACTTATGGTACTTATCCTTGGTCAAGACTTGCCTGATGGCAACCTTGGTGCCTTGCAGAAGAAGGGCGAGGTTGTTAAGGACAAATTTTCAAAGGTAACGACAACTACTTATTTTAAACTCAGTGTATACAGCATATACTAATTCATTGCATAACTAAAAATTTGAACTTTCTCTGTTTTTTCATTTAAATCAACATAAAAAATTTGGCACTCAATTAGTCAATTGATCACATGCTTCGGACAACCAATTAACTTTTTCTATACGAAGATTACTACTCCGTAATTGTTTAGAAAAAAGGAAGTGATGATATAAAAGAGCCACTTGCACTACTCTTCCAGTATATATTCGTATATAAGCTACTTATCTATGTCCACTTGAATGTTTGATTTAGGTGGTTTGGTACGCTATCACCAACTACCGGACTTGGGTCTTCGCATTTGTCTACGGATACTCTTTGGGTGTGCAAATGACAACCAACAACATAATTACAGAATACTTCTTCGACAGGTATTGATTTAATTGAAGATTAATCGATCAGTTCTTAATTTAGCTAGTGTCAATAAAACAAAGTGAATTTAGTGCCAGGAATCTAAATTTTCTTACGATCGTGCTGCATAAATAGGTTCGACCTTAAGCTCCACATAGCCGGATTCATAGCAGCTAGTTATGGCATGGCAAACATATTTTCTCGTCCTTGTGGAGGTCTTGCATCTGACTGGAGCGCCCGTTACTTCGGCATGAGGGGTCGTTTGTGGGCGCTATGGATTCTTCAGACATCCGGGGGCCTATTTTGTGTATGGCTAGGAAGGGCCAACACCCTACCGACCGCGATAGCAGCCTTGGTCCTGTTCTCCCTAGGTGCCCAAGCCGCTTGTGGGGCCTCCTTTGGTATCGTCCCCTTCATTTCACGCCGTGCCCTAGGGAACCTATCAGGCATCACTGGAGCTGGGGGCAGTATTGGATCTGGTCTAACCCAATTCATATTCTTTACCACTGGCACATTCTCTACACATGATGGTCTTACATACATGGGTGTAACGATCATTGTATGTACACTTCCACTTGCTTTGGTTCATTTTCCACAATGGGGAAGCATGTTACTACCACCTTCCAAGGGTGTATCGGAGGAGGATTACTATGAATCCGAATACTCGGACGAGGAGAAGAGAAAGGGGCTTCATGAGGGAAGTGTCAAGTTTGCCGAAAGTGTGAGATCAGAGCGTGGGAGGACCGCGGTGCTGGCTTCTGCTCCCACCCCTCCTAATCTAAGTCCTAATCCTAACAATTTTGTATAAGTTTTTTCACACACCCATGAGAAAGGGTTGTACCTTATGTTGTTCCGGTACATGAACTTTTGCATTATAAATAAAGTTCATATACAGAGGTACTATAGATAATAATACATCATCTTCAGAGTAGGCAATTAATTCTACGTTTTTCATGTTGATTACTCCTACATCTTTGTCATGTCCACTGTCAGTAACCAATCCCGAATTACTAGTACAAGTAGAAGGTATCACGATTCTGCCATCAACAAAAGAAGGTATCACGATTCTAGAAGAGGTAAAATTTACCAAATACATCCATGGTGTCTCAGTCTAATTAAATGTCTCACTCGTCTTTCCCAAAGGAAATATCTGTACACTGAATAATAATACGAATTTGACACTACGAAGACATCAACTTAGGTGTGGAAAATTATTATTGGAACTAGTCAAAACAGGGATTTTTTTTTAAAAAAAAAAAACTAAGAAAACGACGATGGCATTAGACTTTGGATATTGCAACTCGATTACGAGATACATACGTGTTGATAAGTGATAACACAGAATTATAAACTGCACATATAGATCTGAACAATGTGATGAGAATCTCTTTTACTTAACTTTGACGGGAAAACAAATGTGAGAATTCGACATTTTGAAGGGGTAAAATTTAAGAACTACTTTTAAAACATGGTATAATGTTATCTACGGAGTATAACAATATGACAACTCAGTATTTTTTGTGTCCCTATCTAATTGTCAGCAGACAGTAGAGGGGAAGAAACAAAAACTCGGCATGTTCCCAAGCGACACCTATGATTCATAAATTAATTCGACTGAGTTCAATTTATTCTCTCAGTCACTTAAAATGGATTCAATTTCTTTTAAATCCTATAGTACAATCCAACATTATTGAAGCTGGTATCCGGTAATTTTTTTTTTTTTTGAAAGGTACACTTTAAGCTGGTATCCGGTAATTGCTAGCCCATATTCACGCACAAGCAGACCTGGGATTTAGATGGGTCGGGAATTCAACTATCAGAAGCCTTTCCTGACCGAGCTTAATCGATCTGCACAGCAGAACACTCTTTATTAATGGTCTGACCTATACCGTCTAATTCAGAGTTTACTTTCTCCTTTTTCAGTTAAAACTTGTTATTAGTGGTCTGCGTAAGAAGAACATTAACAACATCAACCGAGTGTAATCTTTACCCTCTGCAGGGTGTGGAACACCAGACCTAGAGAGATGTAGGAGTTAGTTCTTAACCACTGATCCACAGTACAATATTGATAAAAACATGAAAAATACATTATTAAAATTCTGCACCCTCTAACATTCTGCCTTTGTCACTGTGAGTAGATAAAGCTAAAACATATAAATGGTAAAATGACAAACAAACAGATATAATTATTGATGAAGGTATTGAATTTTATAAAGGTGGTGATTGGTAGAAAGTGAAAAGATTATTGATAGAAAATAAGTGATAAGATGCTAAGTAAGACTTTCGAGATATGATAGCTTATTTGACAATCTACCTCCATTGGCTCTTGGCTCTGACAAAACGAATACAACTTATTTGAATAAGCTAAGTTTATGTTATAACTTTAACTTAAGATTATTGTTTAAGGTGGCGAAAAAATTGTGAAATGAAAGGAGCTTATGAAGTTTCAAATGTTTGAATTTTAAAGTGTTATCAGTCATTAAGAAGAGCGAGATACTCAAATAGTAGAGAGCATGCCGGTCTTGTGCCTCCCTCCAAACCAAGGGCATAATAACGAGGTTTTGGCTAGAATAGCAATTTTGAACAAACTATTTATCAAACTAGCAGTTTAGCAATTCTTATTCCCAAAATAACAATACAAAGTCAACTATAGTAAAAAAAATACAAACCGTAGGTTCTCTTCTTTTCCTCATTTTTTTTTGAAAAGATTATCTTTAATGTTGTTTTTTTTTTATATCTGGTTATCTTTTAATTAGTTTTAAATAAATAAAAAAATGCTAACTCTTTTTACATTCTTGTTTCTTACCCTGCAAACCTACAGACGGCTACAGTTAAGTACCAAGTTCATTGCCGCCATGCCTCCTTTAGTAAACTTTTTTTTGGAAGCTTTACAACAGACATTATTCAAAGCATTCAATTTCTCGTTTTACAACAAATGGACAAGAAACTGATCGAGGAGTAGGAGATAGAGTTCCCAAAATTGAAATCTCTCAAAGGATTGCAGTAGTAGACTAACATTAGCAGGTTACATACACATACACTTGCATATTACTTACTATATATAAACAGATTAAAACAAGCATGTAATAAAAGTTAGCATTTTTTTATTTATTTAAATTTAACTAAGAGATAACCAGATGTAATAAAAAAATCAACATTAAAGGTAATTTTTTCAAAAAATTAAATATCAGGGAAAAAAAAGAAGAGAACAAACAATTATACTGAAACATACGGTTTGTATATTTTTTTACTCAAAGTTGGCTTTGTATTGTTATTTTGGGAATAAGAATTGCTAAATTGCTAGTTTGGGAAATATTTTGCTCAATACTGCTATTCTAGCAAAAAGCTCCATAATAACCGCATAACTAGTATATAACGCTGAAGGTAGGTGACTCCAATGACATTCTAAAACTCATCCATGAATCACAGGTGTTTTGAACCAGCTCAGTGCGCCAATATAAATCTGAATAACCCCGAACAAATGTAATACAACAAACCTTGCTCTAGCGGTTCTCAGCGCAAGGCTGGAGATGTGAGCTCGGTACTTGGCAGTTCGCACTAACAATATTCTTAATTTTTTTTATGGAAATTTAACATTTTGGGTACCTGAGGTTTGGCCTAATATCAGTTTGGGTACCTGAGTTTTATAATATATCAATTTGGGTACCCGAGTTTATACTTCTGTTATCATTTTAGGTGGTTGCCAAATTTCTGTTACATTTGACCGTTAAGTTGGGGGTAAATATGTAATTTGACCTCTCTTTTTTTTTTTACCCCTAACATTTTCCCTGCGTACTATTTTAGTATTTTGCATTCTGTTGTTGTTTTACAAAACATCTTTTTACAATGAAAGAAAGTTGTTCAAAACATTATCTGGTCAAAAAATACCATATCGTCTACACCTAGCCAGCGCCCCAAATCACACAAATCACAGGCAATCAACCTTGCTTCCCTCTTCACCCTCGTCAATGTTAACACTTGACACCCATAGTCTTATGCCCCAAAATACACAACCACCCAAAGAGACCCCACAACCACCCTTTCGGAACCCCAGACCACCGAACAAAATTACAATCAACACCTATCTTTTATTCTGCGATAAGTTTCTCCACAATTATCACCCCTACTGCGCCAACATACGAGGTCCAACACCGCACCAACCACTACTCATCGTCACCCACTCATCCTCTTATACCTCTATATTACTTCACTTGTGCCCCTCCTTTCCCATCCTTTCTTCACTCTTTGTAATGTCAGATCTGAGTTTGCGGTGTTGGCGAAGGTGACGATTCGACGGAGGATGACGATTGTGAGTTTCTGACGACATTTTCCCTGCCATCACCGTACATGCCTAGCCAAACACTACATCCTTGGGAGTCGGCCCTTCCCCTCTCCATGACTCCACTCTCTCTCTCTCTTTCTTTCCCTATAATTCAAGTGATATATTTGCAAGTAAAGCCACATCTGGGCTCTCCCATGATTTAATCAACGAAAAAATGTCAATTTGTTTTGGTGTATCACAAAGACCATCTGATTTGATGGCTATTGACGACGATGTACCACTAAAGGCACTAGGAGAACTCTTTTTTTTTTTTTCTGGAGAGAAATGGTGTTATACTTTCATTAGAATCATATATGTTGATGTATTATTGGAGATTTGGAGTACTGTGGGTGGCAGAGAGAGAGAGAGGAGGGGGAGGAATAAGGGGCTTTTGCTTAAAAAAATAAATACAGATGGATTAGATGGATTAGATGGATTTGATTAAAGGCAAGGGGTAAAAGGGGTATTATACTTAAGAACGGTACAAAAGGTGTATGACACACCATTCATTTAACGGTCAAATGTAACAGAAAATTGGCAAACACCTAAAATGCTAACAGAAGTAAAAACTCGGGTACCTAAATTGATATATTGCAAAACTCAGGTACCCAAACTGATATTAGGTCAACCTGAGGTACCCAAAATGTTAAATTTCCTTTTTTTATTTAGATCGAAAACAATAGGATTTTAAATTAGTATTTATTATTTCATTTATTTGCATTTATGCTTGCTTTTAAATTATAATAAAAGTTTCATAAAGTATTGTAACATGTCCTTTGAGGATATTGATCACTAGGGGGAGTTTTATTGCATGATAATATTTTTAAACAATGTCCTTGGTCGAAACTAATATTAAGAAGGAATATTAGCTATTACGAAGACCAATATGTGATGACAAAAGTGGTTCTTCTCACTGAATCGAGTTATAGATTTTCATGTCATATATATGGATGCTCAAAGGTTAAAGGATTACACGGGAATGATCCGCTTTTGTGACTACATGAACTGCATCATTATTCATTATTCTTAATATGAACGAATGTGAGTGATCTTTAGACATGAGGTTACCATATTATCCTATGTGTAGAACCTTATACTTTGATATTGTTAAATATATCCTGAAATGTGCATGGTTTCAAGTACTACGGTCCTTCGGTATCAGCTGAAGCATTTAGAGGATAGAAATAATCAATATAGAATTCATCGCTATCTTGAACTTGACGGTTAACATATATGATCTGGCCACTTGGTTGAGATACAAGTGGATGACTCATAAGTCCGTGTATGGTATAATGGTATATATTCATATTGCTTCCTTTTACATTTTACTCCGATCAATTCTTTGCTTAACTTTGAATTGGTGTTGAACTAAGAGTATGATAATATATCTCCGTGTTACAATGTCATTTTACTAAATTCTTTATAATGAATCTATTTTCTGCTTGATTGCGACAAATTTGTCCTTCTCTCCCCGTTCTTTGTCATTGGAGATCAAAGTAAGGATATTTCGTAACATGTATAATTACAGCCAGTCTGTTCCTCAGGGCGGTCTCTATTATTATTATTTTATATGATGATGTATTATCTTCAGTCAACATTTGCTTGCTGTCTAAACTGGAGACACTATTATATCTTCGTTTCTTGATGCACGTCTCGGCTTTCATTAGGTACCAAGAAAGATTATGCAAAAAAAAAGAAGAAAAAAAATCAATACCAGTTAATGTACAAAATAGCCCTTCGAAAGTAAGAAATTATTATATAAGATATATAATTGGTAAGTATTGAACAGTACGTATATATACACTCGGGCCTATATGTTATTTTGTCTCCGTGTCCTTAAACATGAATTTTTCCCAAGAAACGCTTAGTAAATGAGGAATCGGCAAAAGAAAAGAAAGTTACTTAAAGTAGTAGAGAGTACACCTTCAACTCTTAAGGTCGGGGGTTCGATTATTATCGGCCATAATACCTCCCTTTACACCAAAAATGAACAATTATCTACCTCAAATGGTTTCACAAAAACTTGTGTGAAAGTATAAAACCGTTTCATATATGAGATAATTTTATTAATGATAGGAAATGTTTTGATTAATAACACCACTAGGGATCCTTCATATACGAATGCAACCACGAATAAATTATCCTAAATGTGCATAAGAGTAGTTGCAATAATGTAACCAACACTTCAATCCTACGAATTATACTTATTTTTTTAATAATCAGAGTAATTGTGAACATTCTTTTTTGAAAGTAATTGTTAACATTGGGGTATTACCAATGATTCTTATTTTTTTAGAGTTTTCAGAATTTATTTTTAGTTAAATATAAATGGAAAAAAAATTTAACTAAACTAGAAAAACTGAAAGATACCGAATTCAACTGAAAATAACTAAAGGCAGTTAAAATTATATCTAAAAACTAAACTGAACCGAAAAAAAACGGAATTGTAGTATTACGAACCAACAAAACACAGCCTCATTTAGCAGACACTACGTTCCCTCTTTGTCAGTTTGTCCTTCAAAAACACGATGTGGGCAATATCAATGATGTTCTATAATAGGGTGTGTTAGATCCCAGCTAGAGAAGGTAACAAATATTATGGGGCCCCAAAAGGCAATTGGTAAATTGATCTCTTGGCATCATCGATAAGGCTTTCGTGCACAGTTGTAATGGTGAATCTATCAGTGATGTGACATTGTTGATACCACTGGCTTTTGAATATTCTCTTTAGACTTTGTAAACTCGTAAAGAGCATTTTTGACTTCGTTCGATGATGATGTAATCCTACCCATTCGGATTCTAAATGGCTTTAATTATGATGATGATGACAACCTTTTACAATGTCAACGATAACTTGCTATAAAATCCCAACATTGAGAGAATATGTCTCCAAAAATAGCAACAAAAACACTAGAGCTTGAAATTCTAAGCCCTCCCAAAAACACTTGAAATTATGGCGGGACAGTCCGGAGAACCCGGAAGCTCAATGCACGGCGTGACGGGGAGGGAGCAAACATACGCCTTCTCCGTGAACCCCCCTGAGGTCAATTTGGACGAGACAGCCAAATCAAAGTTTGCCCTACCGGTGGATGCCGAGCATAAGGCCACCAAGTTTAAGATCTTGTCCTTGGCCAACCCTCACATGAGGACCTTCCACTTGTGTTGGATATCCTTTTGTACTTGTTACATTTCCACCTTTGCTGCAGCCCCTTTAGTTCCTATTATTAGGGATAACCTTGATCTTACTAGAAGGGACATAGGCAATGCATCAATTGCCTCGGTTTCCGGCAGTGTCTTCTCTAGACTTGCCATGGGAACACTATGTGATCTCATGGGACCTCGTTATGCTTGTGCCTTTCTCGTCATGCTTGCTGCCCCAACTGTCTTTTGCATGTCTCTCATTGGAAATGCTGGAGGTTATAACCTGATATTTTCAGTGCATCAACTTTACTATACAAAAAAAAAAAAAGTGACAAGTTTAAAAATTGTTAATATTGTTATATGCATACTTAGCTTGCTATAATTTAAATCGCGTCGAATGAATTTTTTTGTGCTAATATGTACGTTGACTTAATGACAGGATATGTCACGGTGAGGTTCATGATTGGATTCTGCCTTGCAACCTTTGTGTCATGCCAATACTGGATGAGCACAATGTTCAACGGAAAAATCATTGGAACGGTGAATGGTACTGCAGCCGGATGGGGGAATGTCGGTGGTGGCGCCACCCAACTTCTCATGCCAATCCTCGTTGAGATCATCCAGAAAACTGGAGCCGCTAAGTTCACGGCTTGGAGAATTGCCTTCTTTATCCCAGGTTTACTTCACATTATCATGGGGCTTTTAGTTCTGATCTTCGGCCAAGACTTGCCTGATGGCAACCTTGGGGCCTTGGTAAAAAAGGGTGACGTTGTCAAGGACAAATTCTCTAAGGTACTATCATATACAATACAGATCTTCAGCTAAAAATAGTCTCTTAAGTGTTTTACGATCGAGTAGCAGATCATAGCAAACTACCACGGTTAGTCGATTATATAGACCTACTAATAGCTTTGGTATATATGCATTAGAATTAAACCAACAACATGATGGGATGGTCTAGCTACAGAAGTACAGAGTCATTATGTCATTAACCTACCCGTTTTAATTCAATCTTTATCTATCTAGCCGTCAATTAATAACACTAATTGTGTTAAACGAGTTATATATGTATTGAGTTAAAAAAGGTAACTAATAGATACAAATTGCTCATTGATTGACTAGTTAAATGTTACTGAGATGAACTAAGGTAGCAAAAAAAAGGGGCAAGTAGACACCACTATATATGTTAGACTCACTAATTTAATATCCTTTGCTTTGTACAGGTGCTCTGGTACGCTGTTAGCAACTACAGGACCTGGATCTTTGTCATTCTTTATGGATACTCACTCGGTGTGGAGTTAACAACAGATAATGTTATTGCAGAATATTTCTTTGACAGGTTGGTTGGTATTACCCCATTTTCATTAATTATCAGTTTTTACGGAATTAATTCTTGCCAATTCCACAGGGTTTTGCAATTGGAGAATTCTTAATTTTCAGTTTCTATTACTACTTTTCAAAGTCAACTTGAAGTGCAGAACTTGAGTATTCAACTATTCATAAAGATTATATGAATTCATCCAATAAAAAAATAAACAGTGTAAAATATCCCAAATGATATACACATACCCATCGATCTTATTTCCAAAGACCTACTGAAACTTTTGTTGGATCGATATCTTTTAAGATGAACCCTAATTAAAATAGACACACTTAGCAACAAGATTTTTTTTTCATAATCTAGCATGAATGTTGAGTGAGTTTGATTAGGTGACGACGATACGCTATTATGCAAGTGAATCGTGATGCCTATATTCATTTGCAATCAAAGTTGAAAAAAGCACTACGACATGGACAGCTTGTCATATCAACACATCATATATAGTTTGACGTGTAAGGGGCAGGAATTAGTACATGTCTCTGAAAATTCTTGGAATTTTAGGAGGAATCACTAAAGATCCCGAAGGACAAAATCCTGCAATGTTACTAATATTAAAATTAACCCTTAATTACGTCGATCATGCTGCGTACGGTTCCACCTCTACTATTTGATTGATTCACCTCAATATTATTGTTATATAATCTATATTACGTCGTATAAGGTTTGATTTGGAGACATTGATGGTACAGGTTCAACCTTCAACTGCGCACTGCTGGTGTTATCGCAGCTAGTTTTGGGATGGCAAACCTCTTATCTCGTCCTGGGGGCGGGTATGCCTCCGATTTAAGTGCCCGTTACTTCGGCATGAGGGGCCGCCTGTGGACTCTATGGATTCTCCAAACTGCTGGTGGATTGTTCTGTATATGGCTAGGCAAAGCCACAACTCTACCCACTGCTATCGTTGCCTTAGTCCTCTTCTCCGTAGGTGCCCAAGCGGCCTGTGGTGCTACCTTTGGAATTGTTCCCTTCGTTTCTCGTCGTGCTCTCGGGATCATTTCCGGACTCACAGGGGCAGGAGGCAACATTGGAGCCGGATTGACACAATTTATTTTCTTCACCACTGACAGGTTCAGCACACATGATGGTCTCACCTACATGGGAATCATGACCGTCGCCTGTACTCTACCTGTTACGTTGCTCTATTTTCCACAGTGGGGAGGCATGTTCTGTCCTGCTAGAAAGGGTGCTGAAGAAGAACATTACTATGTATCGGAGTACAACAAAGATGAGCAAGACCAGGGTATGCATGAAGGAAGTGTCAAGTTTGCAAAACAAAGTGCATTATCGGAGCGTGCAGGGAAATCTCCTTCAAGTGCCCAACCCTAATAATGTTTAGAAAATTTTTTTGAGCACGTTTGGACATTTGACCTTTCTTATTTTGCAAACTGTTGAAGCACTTTATTTAACTTGAGATTTCCTCCGGTCCGCCAAGTGACCGTGTAACATCACAGAACTAATTCTGCTGTGTGTGAGTTTTTCTTATATATTGAGTTGTGAGTTTGACCATCGTAGACTGTTCTCGCCTGCTTCTTTGGAATACATTGTTCACCTATTGGTAACCCGTAACCTCATATTGTCAATCCGAAATGAAAACTTTATAAAATAAATAGTCGAACATTGATCTACGACCTACATACACGACACCACGAATGAATTGGGCTCTTGAGCTAATAGATTTCAGGTTCAATCAGTCGAATTTAGATTATACAATATTCGACCCAACTATATAGACAAGTAACTTCAGATGCACAGAAGTTGACCAGACAACAACTTAGGCGCTGTTCTTTTACATATTTTAGTTCAATTGCACTGAACTGAGCAGGACTTAAATTTTGTTTAACTAGTTTCTTGCCCGTGCGTTGCACGGAACACAATTTTATATCTCATATATATTGTATTTTTACTATTAGAATATGGTTCTTGTATTAAACTAAATTATATTGTTGAAGTATGTT
>ONZK01002816.1:16259-28480 GCA_900322385.1 Pharnaceum exiguum | reverse complement strand
GAAATTCTCTCATTGGTTCTTGATAAGTCTTATGTGGATTTTTTTTTGTTGTCACGTTTTGTACAAACTCTAAGTGGATTTTTTTTACTTTTCTTTTTAACACTTTTCTTTTTCTGTTTATCTATTCTTATCTATTAAGAAAACATAAACTAATTTTTTTTTTTTGTCACGTTTTGATTGGTCGCTAAACATCCCATGTGGATTTTTTTTTTCGTTGTCACGTTTTGATTGGCTCCTAATATTCCCATGTGTCATAGCTCAAAGCGCTCCGTCCCATGTGGCATATCTAAGAGCTCACGAAAAAACTCAGCTTTATATATATATATATTCTTATCTATTAAGAAAACATAAACTAATTTTTTTTTTGTTGTCACGTTTTGATTGGTCCCTAAACATCCCATGTGGATTTTTTTTTTCGTTGTCACGTTTTGATTGGCTCCTAATATTCCCATGTGGCATAGCTCAAAGCGCTCCGTCCCATGTGGCATATCTAAGAGCTCACGAAAAAACTCAGCTTTATATATATATATATATATAGATTGTTTTAATTTTGGAAAGAAAAGAAAACATGACAGGTGCTAACTTAATTATCTACCCTGGTGCTTTTATCTTGGGCACAGGAGAAATGCTGTGGGAAATGGAAACAAGAGCAAGTACTAATCGATAAATGTTTTGATTTGGCTTACTGCTGTTTGCATAGACAATCATTTTGACATGCATACAATGGTTTAACATCTTTGTATATATAAGACTTGCCTTGAAGTGTTAGATTCCATGACATTTCTGGTGCAGAGAAGTCAAAGCAGAACAAAGTGTCTCAAATCTCAATACACTCTGCAACACTTCCTATGGCTGCAAAATAAGAAAGAAAAGCTGAGGGTATTGAGCAGATCCTGTAACAGATGCGTTTATGTACTTGAAAGTAGAAAGTTGAAATCATCTTAAGCGAGTAGTTTTGTTGAACTTGTACTACAATAACGAGTGACTGAAGTCATTTTTGTTAAGGTGATTTACCCATTGGAACGAATAGCTTACGAAAGTGAATTCAGAGTTTCCAAGTTGTGGCTGTTTGGTAACTGAATCGGATTCAAGTTTTTGGTCAGGAGGCATGTATAATCCAGAGTCCAGACTACTCTAATACAATAGCAATAACGAGAACAAAGATCATGCATTTATGCCGAAGTAAACCTCGAAGGAAAGAAAATAAAAAGGCTACATTTGGGTTATCGGTGAATCCCTTTCCTAGTCCGCATATAAAATACAACAAATGAGTTACAATATGATGTAGCAAGCAACTCCAGAAACAAAAATGAGTGACCTACGCACCCTCCGCTGAAATATTGGCATATTGCACAGGATCACTGAGTTCATCTTCCAGGCAAAAACTGCTTCCTGGGAAGTGGCAACGAAATGGATATACTCTCATCAACACCTCAATTACTGTTTCAGAGGAGCCTTCTTCACTCTGTCTGATATTCTGTCAGGGGCATTTGAATGTGACTTGAACCGACCTCTCCCTCCTTCGTCTTTTTCCTGAGGGGACGAAAAATTGCAGACTAACCCGTGAACAACAATTCTACAAATTTGGGGAATAGAAACGAAACTACAACAAACAAATTGAAGCAAATGCTTAACTCCAGGAGAACAAATACTACATAAAGGGCAGAGCAAGCTTTGTTCATGAATTCACAGCAGGAACTTCAAGGATAAAAGTACTGACCTTCTTCTTAACAATCTGGACCACATCCTCATCTTGAAGGCAGTGACTGAGTCCACAATGTTGAGGATAATGCCTTGCACTTGTTCCCCAAATAAGAGCATACTTCAAGTCCTTCACCAGCGTCCTGTGTATATGGTTGCAAAAATCTTCGATTGAACAGCCACCACGGTCCTACAGCACAAACCATAAAAGCATATCAAACTATGCTGAAAGAACAAAGATCTAGTAAAAGATAACAGCTTATGATATGAGGACATACCACAGAGAGGACAACAGGCTCAGAAAAATCTGGTTGCTGCCCTTGAGGCTTTGTATAAACTCTAACAAGTCCCATTTCCTCCCACATCTTAGCCAGCAGTCTGTCTAGATTAAGCTGAGCAGACGCAGAAATTGGAGACTCAGATTCATCCACAACCAAGTAGCAGTCTATTCAGAAAGCTATAAAAAATATTCTGCAAAAGGTTAACGTACCATCATATTGGCACTGATCACAATCGAGTTGGGCAGCCTTGCCAAGCGGTCGACATCATCTATTCCAACAACATCTATCTTGTTGTACACATACACACATTTAATATATTTACGGTTCCCTTCGATCACATCAATGAAATCATCAACCGTTGCATCCTCCCGAAATAAAATCTGCATCAGAGGACAAGAAATAGCAGCAGATCAAATTAAACTTGCTCTATACGCCATTCCTTTCAGCTTAGTACAACACAACAGTTGTGCAAAGCTCATTTAGAGTTCCCAACATCAAAGTGACTTCAAATACTACATTCTTCACAGATGATCATTGAGCTCAGGAAGTACCTCGGCATTATGTATCTTATACTCATGCAGAATCTGATAGCAGAGCTTCTCATCTACATGGGTTAAAGGCATAGTGCTATTGAAAGAGATGCCTCCTGTCTTCTTCTTCTTGAAGTAGATCTAACCAGGTAAATCTCAAAATTAGCTACAAGAACGAGAAAAATGGGAGTGACAGAGAGCCAGCAAAATACAACATTTTCCCTCAAGTTCACAGAAATTCAACCAAAAAGCTCGTAAAGAGGGGCCAAATGGCACCTGGCATCTTAAAAATACAATTATAAAAAGAAAAGAAAAAGGGCCCAGAGAGAGTACATCATACCACTGATAAGACGGTGTTCAAGATTATTAAACATTAAAGATGTTCACAAGCAACAAACATGATCAAACAACAAATAAGCGGACAAAATAAAGTCAAACAATCACTTAGTGCCAGGATATTATGAAAATGATTTGAATTGTACTCCACACCACACACACAAACGTAAAAAAGAGCCTTACATGAGGAGGTCTTTTGTTGAGACGCAATCCAACAGCTTCCAGTTCTCTTGTCAATATTTGCCGATGTCCCTCACTCTAGACGCAGTTTTTATAAGAGTAAAGGCCACAAAACAACCAGAAGAATAGACATTGAGAACTATGAAGACATACCCAAGTCCAAAACATGGCAATATAAGAGAAGGAAAAGTTCAAGAGTAAATCTAAAACAGTTATCCGGATTCTGGATGGTGATAAATGTCAAGCATCTGGCAGCTGCTACCTACATCTACTTCCCTCTCTTGTTTTTGAAGTATCAAAAACAGAGTAAGAGGACACAGATTGGCACAGCATATAAAAACTACAATCACTTACTTTTGAGGCGTCAAGAACCATAAGTACAAGGTCGGATGATTTAGCCACAGCAATGACCTGAAATAGGATAGGAATTAAAAAAAACTATATAAAAATAGAGCATCATAGATTCATAGGCGTAAGCAACTGGTCTAACCAGTAGGACAAATGAAAATGCAACACATTAGACATTGAGTAAATGGATAACTTCTTATCTTTCTGCATTGCTGAAAGCAATTTCAAGTGCTATCCAGAAAATAAGAAAGTGACCAAACCATCAAAGATAATATACCTGACGCCCACGTCCCTTCCCTTCAGAAGCACCCTCAATAATACCAGGAAGATCAAGCAGCTGAATCTTTGTATCATTATAGTGTATAATTCCAGGGATGCAAGTAAGGGTAGTAAACTCATATGATGCAGCCTCGGAATGAGTACCAGTAAGGGAAGTTAAAAGTGTAGATTTACCAACACTGCATCAAAACAACAAATACTATTTTGATCACGACCACGACTACTCAGAATGGTACCAAGGCAACATTTTTGATCATATAATCCAAGAGTCAAGAAGAAGACAACAACTGGTAATAGTATATAGGTCGAACCTGGGGAATCCAATCAGAGCAACACGGCCATGCCCATACTTCGTAACTTCAAAACCATCTCCTCCTCCAGTGGACCCCTAGGTCATAGTTCAAGCAACAAATTAGAAATAGGAAGTAGTGTAATGGATCTGTGGATGAAAGCAAGAAAACAAAGGTAACAACTAGAAACAAAAACAAAACAACATAGCCTTTGTCCCAAAACCATTAGAAGGGTCGACGAAGCAGCAGCAGCAGCAAGAAGAAGAACAACACCAAATATACTTATCCCAACAACTAAAAGGTAACGCGAGAGGTAACAAAGGATTCGAAAATAGAGGAACAGCCACATTCTACTCTTGTTGCACATGAAACTGACAAATAGACGAGGGGGACAATACATTTATAAACCCAATATTTTATATTAGGAACAACATAATATTTGGAAAATAAACATTTACATTTAACCAAAGACTTTACCACATTCATAAGATGAATAAGTTTGATTAGGGACACACTAAAAGTGGGAGGGCGGATTGAAAAATTCCCCTACAACAGTGATGGTTCAGCACGGGAAATTCCAAAGAAACCAGATATTTCAAGCACCCTTACAAGCTAAAAATGATTGAGGTGAAAAGTTTGAAGGTTACAACAAAAATATCCACAGCAATGTGAACGGGAATGAACGTTCGACAAACTCTGAGCATATACATAACTGATACTGGTGACGACAGTTTCAGAACAATTGAAAACTGATTATAAGTGCAGGAATTGGAAAGTTTGCATACTTTAGGAGGCTCTAGTAATTGTGTCCTGAGCTTGGCTATCTTTGCTTTGAGTTGACCCAGATGATATTCTGCACAACAGGTGAAAAGAGTCCAACTTAACATCATAGAAAGAAAAAGGTATAACCGAATAATATAGGAAAAAACAAGATACATAAAATATTAAAACTCACAAATCAATGAGATATCAAACAGAGGGCCTGAACGAACATTTGAACTCATTAAATTAACTATCAAGAAGTAAAATTTTATGCCTTAACGAATCTCGGATTGGGAGGGGAGGGGTTGACTGAAAGCTATAAGCTATCTACACCGTATAATAGCAAATTAGATGCCAGAAAAGTGTGCTGATGCATTTTTTAGTGTCTTCTATATAAGAACCGATGTACAACAGTTTTTAACCCATCATTTGACTTATCATTGAATATGGTATTATAAAATTAAAAAGAACCATATAAAGAATTACACAAAGCATTAACATATTTTTGTTTCTCAATCGAAGCTGTCACACATACCAGTAGCTTTGTTCTTCTGTGTCCGAGCCATCTCGGCTTCAATCTCCTTGATCCTTTCAATAATCCCCATGATTGCTAGAGTTCAAAAGCAGCTCAAAGACTATATATTCTGAGGAAAAAAAAGGAAAGAAAGAAATGGCAACCAGTGAGTCATAAAGCAAGATAAAGAACAGTACACCAATCCTTAAAAGACACATCAATATCGGTTTTTCTCTCTCGGTGTCCATTCTTTTTCCTTGAAACCTTAAAGAAGGTAAGCGTTTTATACAAAAAGAACGAAAAAAGCAACAACAATGACTATTAAATCATTCAAATAAGACAAGAAAATTTTCAACAATCTTTTATAGATCAGTGAACAAATATTGCTAGCACTTGACAAAAGCAGTAGAATTAAAACAGATAAAAAGCATCATCAGCTATACAAAACCGCCTTCCGTCCAAAATCAGTTGTTCACTTCCCTTGTCCAGAATTATCCACATGGTAGTGTAATTCTACCCATCAAGCAGGCAACTAATTGTGGACACTAAGTATGCAGCAATTTGCCAAGACAGGCACGTGTCAAGTGGGTAAAATCAGCATTTTGATGTAAACCACGAAACTTGACACGAAGGTCTTAGAGAGAGAGAGAGAGAGAGTCTTAGGTCTATCATATTCAATAAGGAGGACCTCCTCTCGAGGCACACACTAGTGAAATCCTCCAATTACAACGACGGCCAAAATTAGCCATTCAATCCTACCCACTCCAAATTCCGCTGCTATTATTAGGTCTAAATATCCTAATACTTCTAAATTAATTACAGTAGCAAACTTCACAACCGCTTAGCTAATAATTCTAATTAAGCCTGCAAAACAATACTAATACTAATGCCAAGTAGTTTGATGCATTGAAATGAATCAAAATAAAAATAAAAAATAAAAACAGCAGAAAAGTAATGATCGTCAAGCAAGCATGAAATCTGGCTAAGAGAGAAAGGGGTACCTGAGTACCTTTATTTGGATGACGACGACGACGACTAGGGTTTAACTTAACTGAACTGAACTTAAGTTTATTGGTTTTATGGGTTTTGGTCTGTTATTACTTTCTCTCTCTAACCCTCTTTTTGTTGTGTGTGTAACTGTGTAATGTGTTCACTGCTGTGGTGAGGTCAGCCCCGCGCCCTGACCACCCTGGTGGTAGACTCGTAAATATATGTTGAGTTCGGTAGAGTTTTCCAGAGCGATGGGGGGCGGGGTTATATTAGTTGCGTTGGAATACTAATTATTGTACATACATTTGTACATACTGACTTGTTTATACTTTATATTACTTTTCACTTTATTAGTGAGATATATACTCTCTTCGTCCCCACTTAAGTGTCTTTTTTTTAACTATATCACACATATTAATTAAACATCATTTATTGAGCTTTGTGATCAATAAAAAGTAAATTTTTCCTAACTTTAGCCCTAATTAATGTAGTAGTGTGTATACTTTTACAATTAGACAACATAATAAATGTTGGGGGTATTTTAGAAATTTTTACAATGTTAGTTAAAGAGGACATAACTTTGGAACAAAAATAATCACCAAAAAGGACACTTAATTGGGGACGGAGGGAGTATTTGATTAATACTCATTAATATGAGAATAGAGTAGATGTAGTTAAAAAAAAATGAATTACAAGTTATTAGAGATGTAACGAAATTGACCAAAATAAAAGATTAATTCTTCTGTATTTTCAATCAAGCTCCAAGAGTATCATTGGCCACCATGATTCATGATGCTATTATACAGCTTCTTATAAGGAGGATGAGAACAGAACAGTAGAGCTTTCCAATCCCTAATACAAGAAACACTAGCATCAAAATTGGGACTAGTTTAAATGCCCATCAAATGTGCTAAATATGCATCTTGGCTTGAATCCCACATCTTTCGATGCCTGGAAATTAGCTGCAATAGCAATGGAGAAGTAGAACTCCTGAAGTCTCATTGCCTTGGCATTCAAGATGTGCTTCAATCCTTCTTTTTTGAGTTGCTGGTGTACAAGAGTTCAGAAAATGCTTGTGTAGTGCATGTTGAAAGATGACATAGCCACTCATTCAAATGTTCATGGCAGCACAAGAAGCTCAACTTTGTTGTAGGAGAAGAAACTGACTCGTCCATGCTCTACATGACCAATTTTAAGAGGAATACCATTGCATTGTTTCTCAACTTCCTCAATCTCGGTTCTTGACGGCGGATGGCCCCTAAATAAGAGAAAGACAGTCAGATATAAATACATCTGGACACACTACACTACAACTGCTACTATACCACCCAAAAAAGACCACCATCACCATAAGGTCCACAACACACATAACTGCACAAGGGAAAAAAAATCATCCACCATTTTCTTTTTTTCTCAATCATATTCCTAATTCTCCTTAAGTAGATGTACTGCACCTCTCCTGCTCTCCAGACCCTACGAAGTGCTAGAAGCAGGAGAATTCTGGATGGTTAATCTTTTGATGTTTCATAATGATACATCAAAAGCTTCTTTCATCTATAACATACACTACTGAATAACCAAAAAGAACAAAAATAATTTCTATCTAGAACAAAATGGTTGTAACACAAGTCAACTAAACAACCTTCTCAAAATTTTCAATGAGAAAAATCTCACAGGACACACTCGTTTGCTAAACTTAAACGAAAGAGAAGGCCTCAAGCCATATGAGCCAATTGCCTCGAACCATCTTTTGAAATGATGCATTTTTATTAAATTATATCATCCATGATCCATTCATCAAAACAGAAAGATACCAGCTAGAAGCAACATAATAATGCACTAAAATCGCAAAGCATCTCACCTGGCCATATAGACAAGGAAACTTGGAGCACCAGAAGATGTCTTCCTGAATAGGCTGTTGGGCAGGTAGACTTCAAAAAGAGGCTTTAGTTCATTAAGCTCTAAACCATTCAACAACTCTGAGATAGAATTTTCATCCAAGTCAGTTTCAGTTGAATTGTGTTTTCCGTCTGACTCACTCTGCGCTGAGTTATCTTCCCCTGAAGCACCATCAGGGAGTCCTGAGCAGCTTTTGACACCCTTAAGGCTCCAAGGGATGCCATATCTCCCTATAATATAACCAAGAGACTTCAGATGTCTGTAAACCTCAAAACCCTCCCAACTGCAACCAGCCTTTCCTTCTGCAATTTTTGCATAGATCTCTCCTAACAAAATCGTCGTATCCTTATCATCAACCAATAACAATGCTCCTATCTCCACTAAAAATCTGACATGCGAAATAATTAATTAGAATCAAAAGGAAACCCGAGAAGCATCGAAAAGCTAAGCATCATCGAACAAACTAATAGCAAAAGCAACTAGATCACTTACAAAGTCTCCTCAACTGAGCAAAATATCTTCCCACTGCGGACAATCCCCATAGTTGTCAACAAACGGCCCTTGTGCTCCATAACCTCAGCCATACCCATATCATCTTTCCAGCAAGCCTTCAAACTTTGTTTCCTATAATAATACCACCAATACAGCCAAAGTAGGTGAAAATTTGCACTTTCGGGATCCCTCCAACAAAATGATACAGTACTAATTTGGATAGTGAAGATTCACCTAAACTGCAACTTGTTAAGAGAGCTAATGTCGTACCAAAATTCTTCATCTTTGGAATCCTCAAAACAAGCATCAGAGTCACTTACTCCTTCTGAAGAACTTGACCACTCCTCTGCATCCATTCTACCAATCACCCACGCCAAGTCAGAACTCTCTTAGATCAATTCAGTAACTAGTCAAATGTTCAATCAACACAACAGCAGTATAATGAGATAATCAAGTTTTTTGCAACAAGTATAAAAGGAAGAGCAGAAGAAAGTCATGAAACATTGCGCAGTGATCTGAGTCGGTGAAGCTGCAGTGGCAAATCCAGAAACTAAATTCGCATGGGGCGACCTACATTCAACAACAACCCAGTGTAATCCCCATTCCTATGGGGGTGCTGGATCAGAGAGGCTGTTTCCGAGGGCACCCCTGGATGCATTGTTGCATTAAACTATAGAATTCTCGCAACTTCACTAAAAATACAAAGTACCGGAAGTTTGATTTAGTACAATGTCAGCCATGTGTGAGGATAATTGGTCGAATAACTCAGATATTACAGTAGTCTAAGGGTTAATAGGACCAAAGACTAGTTATAAATTCACAAATTCACCCGGTGTAAGTTTACACCCGGTGTACCAATAGGACTAATTTTTACCAGTTCAATTGATCAGTAGCCACTTTTCAGTGTTTTAAATTCAATCATAAAGACCAGTCCTTTACTGTACACTTGGGCAGGCCAATATGCATCAACATATATATGCATTGATATCAAAAGTATCATCTTTTACTAATAATAAACAGATAAAATATCTTCAGAAGAGATGTGAATTGATCATTGTACAATATGATATACAACAAAATCATGATGACCCAAATAAAAGAATTAACTTCAGAGCTTTAGTTTTAACCAATAATGAATATCTGAAGCAAAAAAAATAGCAAAAGAAAAAGGATAGTCGCCTTACCTTGAGACACAACGAAAGGAGAGAGTGGGAATAGTGGCCAAGTTATGGGAAAGGAGGAGCAACAAAAAGGTAAGTGAGAAGAAGAATAAGAAGAAAAAGAGGGAGGTTTTAAAATTTTGATCTTAGTCGCAGTCGAACTTGAGCCTTGGGCCTAGGGGGCTTTTTTATAAAATTTATTCTTATGGGTTTTTTTGGGTCTTTATTTTAGGCTACGAAGGGTGGCTGACGGGTAGGGATGGTAATGGGACGGGTCTAAGTAGATACATACCCGCCAACTGGGGCGCGGTGATGGAGGTGGATTTGGTGGGTGGTGGGGCGAGGATGGTGGAAGAAATTTTTTGGCGGGGCGAGGACGGTTTAGGCTATATCGCCCCATTACCATCCCTACTGACTGACTGGCTGGTACTAGCGGCAAGGCGCCATAGGCCTGCTAGCTCCGTCACGTTTGGGTTCAACAACAACAACAAATGTGTGTGATCTCGGGGTACAGTCGTACAGAACGTTTGAGTTTGGTTCGACTCAAATACGTTAGTTTATTTTCATCGCCAGGGGTTAATTTTCCAAATTGGTTCGAGCACATTTTGTTTTAGATCTTGTTATTGTATTTATTTATTTTTGGATAAGATGGTTAATGGTTTTGAGTAGATATTACTTTCTCTAAGTCTTCTGTTCACCGGGTGTATATATACACCCTGTGCCACGTCATCGTTTTAATTAAAAAATTAACATTGATGACTAATGGACATTTTTATGTGATTAATGACTAGTGGGTATTTTTATATGACTAATGACTAGTATTAATATGACTAGTGAAATCTTTTATATGACTAATGTCTCTGACGTGGCACATGGTGTATATATACACCCGGTGCACGGAAGACGGGCTGTATTACTTTAAATTACTCTGATAAAATTGATTGAAGAACTTCAGGTCAATTTGATTCAGGTTTGTGGGTTCATTTTCGATTCTATTCATTGTAGGATTTGTAGTGTCTGTTTCGGGTGATTCACTTTGGGTGGTCAAGTTTGGGTTTGGTTTTGCCAAGTACAGTAAATTATTGAAAATTGAAGCATAAGAGATTTCGCCTTGAAGTACATAATTCAACTTGACTGGAAAACAGATTTGTGGAAGAAGTGAGCACAATGGATTGGCACATAAATGATGATATCTCACTTAATACTCATTAAAGTTCATCAGGTCTCAAATTCACAAGCATCTTGTACATATATGCGAGAAACCGGAAACCCAGCTTAATTGTGAGAACCAACTTTTTTTCTTCTAAACTAAGATCCTAAGTACTGACATATGTACTAATATACATGATTACAATTCACAGGTACCCTGATCTATTACTCTCATTTACACTTGAACCACTGTTCACACTACTGGCTCTGAAAATCATCGGTGCCTGGCCGTTGATCTCAGCAAGCTCCCTCACCTTCATCAAGATCGGGGCTGGAATTGGGGAAGATACATTCTTCCGAGCGTGCGACTGCATAAATTAACAAATACTAGTTAGAACTTGTGATCTTCATTTTTTCATGTTGGAAAACTCGAATCCTGATGTCTGCAAGGTAAGGGTTCTCACCCCTTTAACTGGTCCTGGACTAGCGAAACTAGCTTTCAGAAGGTTTCTCCATTTATCCTGACAAAATACACCACCACCATCAATCAAACTGGACTAATTAGAGTACATAACTTAAAGACACAAGCACGCACCAACAAACTGAAATCAGACCTTGAGATCAACTGAAGTGCGGTATGCCTGAGATGCAAATGAAAGTCGTTTGATTTCCGACCACCGACCAGCTCCAAATTTGGTGACGCCATCAACCAGCTTCACAACTTCTGTCAAAGTCCAAGCACGATGGTGTTTCCTTCTCACTGTGCCCTTCGCTGTTGGTTCAATTTCTGCATTGCCCTCAGAATTATTCCCAGAGACGTCATTTTTATTCTCTGAACATTTGCCGGTGACTTCATCTTGTTGAGAATCACCCAGTGAATTGCAACTTTCTGGTTCCCTATCTTGAGAGTGATATGACATGCTAGTTGAGCCCCCCTTCTCTTTCTCCTCAGAAGCAAGCTGCAGGAAGTCAGGAACATTCACTTATTAAAGAACTTATGTATTGCGGATCCAAAAAAAACAGATAACAGAAGAGTCTGCTGACATCATTTCCTGAAGTCTTAAATTTTGGTCAAAATCTTTGCTGAAAGAAACATTTTGTATAAGATAGCAACAGCAAATGACATGCTGACTTAAGTGCAAAAAGGACATTATGGTCAATGGACCCCTTGTGCAAATGTGCAACACCAATCACTAAAGAGTGATGCAATAGCTATACGTCCTCTACAATAACTAAAGGTCGTTTAATTGAAGTCCAAATGAGGGTTTTTCTTTTTTTTTTTTTTTTTGGGGGGGGGGGGGGGGGGGGGG
>ONZK01002816.1:1032-15839 GCA_900322385.1 Pharnaceum exiguum | reverse complement strand
AGATTACACATACAGATATTCACTGGAACCCCAATTTCAACTGAGCCAAATTTCACAGTAACAAGTAATTTCTCCGGTCAACTTTTTCAGAATTAACCATATAAAATTCTACTAAAGTCTACCACACGGCTACATCATTTAACAGCAATCGCAAAAGAATCTCAACTGCACATAAGATCTTCTCAGAAGAACTTTAATTTTGTTTTACATTCGAGGGTGTGCACGTGTTGGTCAAGTTCCACACAGGAGGGGGTGGAGATACGTATAATTGAACAATATTACTCCAGCATATTGACATGCTTTCCAAGACCCCAAGTATTATTAGCCAAAGTTTCCCCTATATTAGAGAGTACCTATACACTACAATAACAAAGTCTTCCAGCAACCACAAACAGGTTTCCACTCATTAGTATATACATGGGAGCAAAAAGGCCGGACAAACAGAGTTATAGAAGGACAGAGAGAGACAGATAGGATTACAAAGTAGGAGTGATGGAAAGAAGAAAAAAATAATTACTTACAGGCTCTTCGTAAGAGATGATAACCTCAGTGATTTTATCTCCTCTAAAATTATCAAGTTTGGAACTTTCCTGCTTCACCGAATCTTCAAACATTGTCCTTCTCATGGCATCATTCGCTCGCTGAAATTTCTATCATATCAGACATGACAGAACAGATTCATTATAAACAAAACTAAAGGCAGGAACCAGGCAATCTTCAACCAGTTTCATTCACACAAGTGGGAACATTCAACAAGTGTGTCAAACATTGTAAACCTATACTAAAACAAAAAATATCTATGTTGGAAAGATATGCATAAAGGCATACAAAATAGTGAATACGGAGTATAATCATGTTCATGAATGCAACAGCAACAAAACGCAAGTCAATCATAACAACCAAATGATATATCCAGCATAAGAAGAGTAATGGTCTACAAGTCATTCTAGCAGAGCCATAGGCGTATTTCACAACAGTGCATCACAACAGTCAGCTCTTCTCGCTTAAGAGACAAAATGAATCACGAGTAAAATTAACATAAACATTGTTCAGTCGAATTTACATACCACAAGGGGCATTAGACTTTGTCGTGGCCGACATCTCCGAATCCGGGAAACATATGGAACCTGGATACCGTGTCCTCCAAGAGAATCAGACCTGGTGAGAATTCCACCTGAATGAATAGCCCCTGCTATTTTAACAGGAGATTTTGAAGTTTTATCCTGTACAAGACGCTTGGCTGGAGATAACTTTTCACAAGAGTCTTTAGTTTCATTATCAGATAATTCTTCAATGTATCGTTTGGTAGGTTTCCTAACTCTTTTCACACCTCCCTGGTCACCATCATCACTCCTGTGACCAGAATCTGCTAAAGAATTCCTTATTTCAACATCAACACTTACTAAAGCATCTCCCAAGTGATTCTGGCAAGAAACAGGCACATCATCCCCAGAACTGCACACTTCTCCAGTCATGGGGTCCTCAGAATCTGCATTTTTACTCAGTTCACCACATTTTTTCAAAAATTTTCCTTCTTTGATGACAAAACTTGTTACAGATACATCACAGGAATTAGTCAATCCCATGGCTATTCTTCTTTTAAGCCACATTTTGTCCTTTGATGAAGTTTCACGCCCAAATGTAGCTTTGAAAGTTTCCTGAAGTTCATTGATTGTCAGGTTGTCTAGATTAATCTCTCCTTTCAACCAAGAAAAGTCCGGGTTAAGACCAAAAGACACTCTTTTACTGAATTTATCCTGCAGACTTGGCTCCTCCGTGCTCTCAGAACGATTCACCTGTTGATTGTTTAAACTTGAGGCTGCTGCTGGTAAAGTTTTCTGCAAAAGAGACCATGGAAATTTCAGAACACGTGCAGCAATGATTGTAGACTAGTAGTGCGTGAAAGAAGGAATGCAGGAATCAAAACTCAGAAAACAAACTTGTACCTCATTGTGTGCTTGTGATATCTCTTCAACAACTTCGGTGTTTACTTGTAGTGAACCTAAACAAATAATTACATACCAAATTAGAAAAGATAACAGCATGCAGTCCATCCAATGAAAACACATGTCCAATTCACACATAGCAGACAGAAAATGAAGGATGGACTAAAACATGCAAGATAATCACAACAATTTCTTTTTTTGATGGAACACAACAATCATGTCAAGGGAGCAGAACTGGCAAAGGTAAGCTTATACTGATCGGTTAGTTATTAGGAATTAGAATAGTTTGAATCAGTAGTGGGAAGCATCACTTTACCTTCATATTCTTCCATGCGTGGCTTCTCAGGTGTCTCGTCTTTTGAAGAGCCAAGCCCTCCAGTATCTCCAACATCCGAAACAGAAAACACTTCACCTTTGTCGAATTCCAGTAAACTTTCAACCTCCATAAGTTCATCATCTGTAGCAGGTACCAATTTTCCATCAAAATCAACCTACACAGTTGCAAGAAGGTCAGATTACAACAAGATTTTCACCATAAGGAACTAAAGGCCCCAAAAACTTAGAATATGTAGAGCTAGATGCTCTGTGGGACAGAAAGACATCTGATGCTTTTACAATTTCTTCATTTAACATGTGTATTAAATGCTTTAGAAGAACATTCCTATCTTGGTAATATCAATATAAAGCACATTAAGAAATGTCAAACGACCTACACTGGAAACGAGGAACAATAAACGAAATTATGTTCTTGCCTACACTTTTATGTACTCAATAAAGACAACAAACAGAACAGGAATCACTTCAGCTTGTGAGCCGAAGTGATCAGTGAGAGTAATCAGTGATCAACTGCTCACAGAGTTCTACCGTTCATGCTTTCGACAATTCAGTGAGTAATGGAATTTTTTGGTCTGCAGTTAATGTTCTGCTGTCCCAGCTCACCACATTTTCATCCAAACTATATTCAACAAAATTTGGGCAAATTCAAGCCTCAACATACCAAAGAAAAAACAAATCTTTCCAGAAAAGAGAAATTTCTTTACATTTCAGTCATCCGATCAGAGACAACAAAGCGAGTATTTCCAACGATGAGAAAAGAACCACAGATACAAAAAAGCACACATTTTACCAATCCATAGTGCAGCATAAATTTACCCGAACAAGCTTATAAACTACTGGATCTGGAATTTTCTCCGAAGAAGTGGAACCGGAGGAGGGATTGGCACCACCGGCGTCCTCAATATTCCTCTCCTCACAGACCATAATGTCATCCACCATGTCCATGGGACTTCACCACATGCAACTCAAAATACACAACCTGAAACCCACAAAACAAAACTTTCCTTCAGTATCCAAGTTAACATTTCTATCCTAAATTGCTAAGTCTAGCTTCACAAATGTTTCTCTTCCTCAAGTCACAGTTTGTACATGCAAGTGAAAACCTGCTAAATTTAGCTTCACAAATGTTTCTCTTCTTCAAGTCACAGATTGTACATGCAAATGAAGACCTACCTTTAAAAATTTGAACATAAACAGTTGAAAATAAGGGCATTACATTACAAAGTTCACAACCATATTGAGCTCATCAGCTACAACAAGAAATATTTCACAATTATGCCAACAAACACACATAACACTTGAAATTCACAGATGTGCAAATTATTCTTCTTTCACATAGCTTAAAGACTAAAACTTTCTAAATTCCAAGTCTACCCTTACCTCTCCCTGATCAAAAAGCAAAAATTGAAATTAAAACCCTAGATATCACATAATTTGCAGCAAATAACATAACTTTATAGCCTCAAATCACCAAATTTAATTAGCATATGCCAACAAGACTAAAACTTTCACTTAAATAACATTCCAAAATGTCATTCTAAAACTTTCACTTAAGTAAACATTTCACAAACAAGGCAAAAAATCAGTCCTAGAAAGCAAAAACCAAAAAATAAAGTTCTCTAAAAAAAAAAGGAAAAATGAAACAGAAACCACAAAATTTCCAGAACTTTCCAAATATAGTAAACAATAATTTCCCCAATAGTGAAAAAGGAAACAATACCCAACTCAAAAATCTTCAAAGATCACAACTTTTTCACATAATACAAAGCAATAAAGCTCAAATTTAAATACCCAAAAGCAAAAACAACCATAATAACACAACACATGCATTAAAAACAAATTTTCAAAAATACCCATCAAAATGGAAGAATAGTTTAACCAAATTAAACACAAAGTAAGCATAAAGATCAAATTTTGAGACTGACCCATGTAAGGAAATGGACTTAATTGTTCAATTTAGCTCCATATTTGGTGAGATTTTGCTCAGTGGTTTGATCAGTAGGTAGTTAATTAGTAGAGGGAAGGAAGGAGAGAGAGAGGAATAGGTGTGTGAGAAAATAAGCGGCAAAAATGGAAATGAAAATAAGAGTGAGAGAGAGAGAAAGAAAATGACTGATTAGGACTCTTTTTTTTAGCAGTATTTAATTTATATTTTGTACTTCAAAATTAAATTTAAATATTTAGAAAAAATTAAAGTGTATCCGTTATATATATGAGACTGGGTTGGACGGATTATTAATGCTTATCCGATAGTTTATTAATATTTACCTGATGGATCATTATTTATTACCTAGGTTGCACGGACACCTCTCATAAGGAGACGTATCCGTGTCGGACACCGACACTAGCAGACACACGCCCGACACTTCACTAAGTACTGAAGGACATTTTCACAATTTGATACAGTTATTATCACATGTAATTTTACAATTTCATTAATCTTTTTCAACCTTAATACATATATAGAGTTGATAAGCTCAAAAAAATATAAAGTTCGATATTTTCCATTATTTTGTATTTTATTTAATTGTCTAATTTGTGTAACGATATTCTTTATAAATAAAAAAATATGTAAAGAATAGCCGTGTCTCGTGTCCTATGTTTTTGGAATACCGTGTCGCCGTGTCCGTATCAGTGTCCGTATCCGTATCGTGTCAGTATCCGTGCAACCTAGCTTATTACACATTAGTTACTATTTGAGAGTTATTAATACTCGGTCTTATACGAAACGGTCCGAAAGTTACTACTCAGTCTTATATACAAAACGAGTACAAATAATTTTTTGTGAAGTATTATTAATTTTGAGAGAATAATGTTTGGGAGTTTGTGTTGTGTTTTGCAAGTTTTGCCTTAGTGAGCAAGAAATGGAACTCTCTAGAATAAGGCAGGTTGAGCTAAAATAGGAATGAAAAAAGAAAAGGGAAAGAAAAAATTAAAGTTTGAAGGGGGGAAAGAGAGGCTTTTGGACTACGCTTCATAATTTTTTATTTTATTTTAAATTTTGGTTTCTCTAATTTGGTGTCCTTGGAGCTTTACAGTTCCCGGAATTGAATGGCATTTATCAAGTGGATATTAGGGATGGATTTTGGAGTCCGGGAAATACTGTGGGTAGGTGTTAAATGCAAGGTTGGTTTATTTAGGAAATGAGTCACATGACCAATGAGCTTCTACTTATTAATCTTGGGCTTATCTTCTTATATTCTATGACATCCAAACCAAGCTCATCTTAGCCCATTCAAGTCCCAAGTGGTGGTAAGCTAGTAGCCCAGTTCAGCTTCAAATAATCACGAGTCTAAGCAAAGAGAGATTACTAACAACAACAATACGATCCATTCGGCCTTTTGATCCATTCAATTTTGATTTTTCAAATCTATATGAGTGATTATTTATAACTATAATGGAGGCAGAAAATGGTTGTTTCTTACTGATTAGTGTTAGACATTTGAACATGAATTAAGTGAAGTTGAGTTTCATAACTTGATTCATTAGATCCTTGCTTGCTAATTTGATTATCACCAATATTTGACCAACTTGGATTGAAATACTCATAGATTTATACAACGGTTTCTAAGGCAAAACTACAACAACAACATCTCAGTCTAGTCCCATCGCAGATGAAATATTGAGGGAGGCTGATGTACGCAGCCTTATCCCGAAAAATCGGGAGACTGTTTCCAGATTTCTAAGGAAAAACTATTTTGTCTAGTTATTTTGACACTTTTACTCAATGTAAACATTACCTGTATTTATTATGGAATTGAACTGAATTCGATGTTAATGCTTCGCTAGTTTACCCGAAAATCAGATGGTGAAGATAATGAAAATCTTTTTTTTATTTTCGAAAATGAAGACAATGAAAATCTTTGTTAACCACTTCATCTATAGGAGATCATACTTTAATTTTCCTAACAACGCTTTCATTTGGAATTTGGACTCGCATTAGCAAGCCATAGATTCTTCCACGCTTCCAAACTTCTACAAATGCTTCATAGTACGTACAAAATCCAAACCAGTCATATTTGTGTAAATCTTTTCCGGATGACCTTATCTTAACACCATTGGTGGCAAACCTTGCCACATAGAGCTAAGACAAGTGACATGGCAACCATCCATTCAACTCAACGAGATTCACCCAATCCCATCTCTCCTTTCCCTAGCTCAATATTTTCTCTTTCGCCCAAACAAAAACACTCCATACAAATCTCAGAAACAAGTAAGCAAAGGAAGCATATTCCTCTCTCTCTCTTAAGCAAAGAAGAAGGAACATGGCTTCACTATCAGCAGTTTCAATGGCAAAGCCAATCACAACTTCTTTCTACAACACCACATTGTTTAGCCCATTGCCCATGAAGCCCCAAAGGGTTAGCGTTCTGAAGCAGAAGCTTAGGTCTAGGACTATCAAAGCCTCGGCTCATCTCAAGGAAAATGTTGTGACTGGCTTCACTGCAGCTGCCCTCACCGCATCCATGATGTATCCAGACGTTGCGCAAGCCGCAGAGTTATCGCCTTCATTCAAGAACTTCCTCCTCAGCATTGGTGCTGGGGGTGTTGTGCTTGTTGGTATCATTGGTGCTGTCGTTGCTGTTTCCAACTTCGACCCTGTTAAACGTGTATGATGAATTCTCCTGAAATTTGTCGAGCTTATATAAGATTTAGTTGGTTTTGTATTTTCTTGTGTATGATTATATCACTCCCCTTTCCCCCTTTCCTGATTCATATGCTTTTGATGTAACATTTGTTATGTTGAAATGACATTTGATCGCCCTTCAAATCCATTGATTAATATCATCGATGTGCTTGGACCTTCTATTTTTGGTTTATATACTTCTATTCACCCTGAGCTCATTGTTTTCATGTGCTGATAGACCTGTAGAATAATACGGAGTAGACAACGAAATGAAAAGTTCCACTATTCAAAATTTATTCAGATGCAACTTTGATGGCAAACATGGAACTGTCCTCTCATTGGTGCCAAATGGAGTTCTTCTATAGATTGTATCAATGTAAGAGCAAGGGATGTTGAAAAAAAAGTATGCATGCATTAAAATTTCAGTCGCCTACTCACAGTGACAGACATTCCACCAACACAACCTGATACTCTATGCTAGATGGTTCCATTAGCAAAAGGCTAGAGGGTGGAAGCTTATAGATTCATAACGCAGCTCAGGGCCTCATGCTGTTCGGCATGATAAACATTCAACTGCAACCAGAATTGCAGGACAAATATATCAAGCGTGCTTCTTTGCCAGAATGCACATAAGAGCCAGAGAGAAACAACAGAAAATGGCCAATAAAATTCAGTTCTGAGCAACAGATGGTTAACTTAGGCAAACCGTTTAAACACCCACAACTTGGCGATTATTTCCTGGAGCCTAGACTAGTTCCTTGCATCTTGATTTAAGCTAAAATCTTTACCCCGATTGTCAGAGCAAAGAAGGAAACAAATCAGTGCTAACCAGAAGCAGGTGCATTCAGATGAATTCTTTTACTACAGAAACAATCAACTGCCACACAACAATTACAGGTTACAGTTGAACTAGAGTATGTCCTAGTCAAGAGAAAACCTAAGCGATATTCAACAATAGCCAACTGGTGTCTGCAAAACACATATGTTTCCCGATCAAAACAGATGAAAACTCGAACAAATGCTCTTTTAGAGCAGGCACAGTTCAAGATTAAGCAACCCGCTATATTGACAAAATTCAACTAACAACCAGTCATGTGAGACAGAACCATACATATGGCAGTCCCCTTCTAAACTCTTATCTCATGTCCACATGTAAAGACAATTAAAGTAATTCAAACTCAGTGAACATCCATAAACTTCAGTGTCAGCATTATAGAGAGCAGATCAATCAATGCTGATACTAAGGAGCACCTACAATTTATTGACCTAGACTTTTCATTTCAAGCCCTTCACACTTTGACACTATAAGCCTTCCCATTTGACACTTATTTTAAAGACAAGCAGTTTTAGTAGTCCTTAAGTTTTCATTTAACATCCGTTCGCAGTAAATTCGAGTAGATGTTCATGAAATTTATACTTTGCAATAAATCAAAACGTTCATTAGAATTCAGTTAAATAGAATCCGAAAGATGACAATTATGTTGAGCAAAATTTAGACAGAGAGTCGAACTTACTTTCTATCCAAGTCTGACACTTTTTACACTTACCCTGTTCGACAGAACCAGAACAATCTAGGCAACACAGACTACAAAAGCCCTATAAAAAAAAAAGAGAAACTCAAAAAAAAAGTACTGAAAACACAAGGCACCACCCCACCAACACAAAGTTTCATGCTCTCGCGAGTTGGAATAGGGTTAAATAGGTGGTGTTCCAAACACAAGAAGCAGCAATCCATCAATGCATCAACACATGTTTGACATTTCATGCTGAAGAGAATCTTCCAAGCCATACACGAATGAGAGAAAACCTAATACCAAAGTGAGAAGTGCAGGTGCAGTTAATGTGCATATGATGGTACTACAGAGATAGTAAGTAAAAAATCAATAAATATGGTAACTGCTGGAGATGTTTATTTGTCCATATACAAGAACATGGTTTTGAAAAAAAGTTGATGCTGCTCAATGAACAACAACAGCTAAAGTAGACACAGTTAAGTGATATGAAATTAACATGATGGTTCCACCAACTGTCTCTAAATTTCATCTAAGGCCATATTCTTAGACTGTAAATCAATCAATCCCTGGGACTAAGATAAACATATAGAATCAACAGAAAAATGACAAGTTCTGCTCTAAGGGTAGCAATTGAGCACAAAATGGGTACCATAAACAAATGTTACCTTTATTCACTATAACACATCTGGATTCTACACTATCCGGAATTATAGTAGGAGAAGAAATAACTTGGATCGGTTGACCGCCGATGATGCCTGACCAACTAATCAAGACTGAACCCCTTTTGGTAGGCACCATTTCATAAATTTTAAAAGAAAAAAAATGTGAGCCTACCAATAGCGGTCTCTCTTGGATACACTATAATCCTTGCCGCCAATTAAAGGTTGCAAGAGCAAGTCAAAGCTCCTTCAGGTAGCTCAGAGTTTTACAGCAAATATCTCACAATCAGAAACCATCATTCGAAGATATGACGCCTTCTGCCTCATCACGGAGCAGGAGCTTCCCCAGAATCCTTTGCCTCAACTTCAGCAGCAGCAGGAGCATCTGCCTTCTCAGCATCATCCCCGCTACCAATTCCCTCCAACACCGCCATCAGTGTTGAGCTGGGCCCATAAATTGACCCAAGTAGCATTGCATGCATCTCTGACTTGGAGGGCATTTTCTCCAAAAGCTCCAGATCCAAATGCTTATAGAGCTGTCCGCCAACCACAGCCCCAGTAAAGTCATTGAACTCCATCTTGCGCTCCTTAACTGCTTTTTTCACTCCTCCCAGTGCACTTCCTACGGCCTCCTCTTTCTTCACAAACAGCAAAGAGTTCATTCCCTTCATACATTTTCCCAATTTCTCCCACTCAGTCCCCTCAAATGCTTTTGCAACCAGCGAATTTTTCACAACGACAACTTTTGCAGCGGATGGGTCATCGGGAAGAGGATTTTTGACACTTTTGAATTGGTTAGCAGAGAATCCATGGCAAGGTAATGGGGAGACTAGATAAGAATTTTCGATGTGGGCTTTCAAGGTTTTGATTGTTCTAAGTTTCTGATGTAGTTTGGGTTTGGGTTGGGGTTTGTAGGCTGTCCATTTTGCGAAGTAGCGGCACCATTGATGATTGTAGTGAGCTGGTTCATGACCAATCTGTGATAGTGTCTTTCGGGAAACGAGAGCTCTCATCTTTAAGCAGACAAGAATACTTTAAATCTAGCGTGGAGATGATGGTTTCGGTACAAAAAACAGGAAAGAGAGAGACTGGTGTGACCTTAGCAGAGATGAGATTTCAGGGATCTGATACTCTACAGCCTGCGGTAGCAAAAACCACAGTTAAAAATGAAATTCAAAAAGAAAAAATTCTGACAAATGGCAAATCACATCATCCCATATGTAAACTGCATTTCTATCCCATCTGGGAAGCAAAGGACGTATCCATCGTCACAGGGCTAAATTTTCATATTAGGCAAACAGCCACAAGCACTCGCTTATATATCCGCCACTTACCAACCAACATATTGATTAGCTATGGAATCATGTTGTTTAAGCTCTTCTACCATTTCACCCCACTTTAATATGTTTCGACCTCCAAACAAGTCACTTACAAAATTGTTCTCCAGGACTTATTCGGTATCATAACTTTCACGAGTATTCAATTTATTTCAAGAGTTCTCTTTGCAACCAACAAATACCATTCAGTACAGAATCCAGGAGTTTTAAGTTCACTTTGATTCAGTTCAAAAGAACTATCTCTAAGAAATCATAACCGAAAGCAAGCAATGCAGCAGAAAAACTAAGTCACACGAAGACCTCTAAGTTGTCTAGTACAACAGAATTACTTAGATGCCGCCCGCGTCTATCGGTAAACCTACGTAAGTAACCCAAAGAGCATAAACTCAAAAAGGGTGTTCAACTATCGACTCCGAAACACGAATCTTTATCAATTTCAGCATTCTCAAACAATAATTACACCACGCATTTATCTTATTAGTGGGAAAGTTTCAATCTTTAACTAATGCATATCACAATTCACAACAAATCATCACAAAACAAAAAGTACCCACAGCCAAAAATGAAGACTTTAGTAAGAGAAAAAAAAAACACTTGCCATTTTTCTTGTTTGTGGGAAAGTTTCAATTTTTAACTACTAAAAAGGCTAATAATGTCATTGTCCACCAATACAATTCAGAAAGTAAAATGACAATATGGGTATATCAATTATTAAGTAAAAATCCAACATTATTGTAAAAAAAAGCCAAAGCAAGGTAGATATAACAACAATAACAATGCAGAAAACTATTACTGAAAAAAAAAGGATAAAGAAAGGAAATGCTAACAAGACTGAAACAGAAAATGGGTGTGTAGCGGAATTTGAAATAAGACAATGATATGATCGATTGGTAAGAGAGGGAAGTACCTGCAGGTGATCTGAAGATGAGATGAGATGATTTGATATGATTAAACCCTAGAGGAGAGAGAGAAAGAGAGAGTGAAGTGAGAGAAAGTGATACAGTAGAAACTTGAAAGTGAGAAGAATGGAAATGTGAAATTAGATTGAATTTGGGCCTAAATTGTTCTTGTACGGCCCAATTCGTAATGTGGACTTTGGACCATCTATACACACTTGGTTTATTTTGTTGGTAACTGGAAACACCAGTTTGGAAACCAGAAAAAGTGGTTTCAAATTTCTATTGTCAAGTTTTTGAAAATCATATGATATTCCCTGTCACAGTGTCACGAAATCAGGAATATATCAGACAACACGGGTTTCAAATTAATAAATGATTGATTTAAATCTCATATGGAGCACTTAGTGAAATTAAATTTCAGGAATATATGAGACAACATTCTTTTACAGGTTTGGGAGGAAGGTGCACCTTGTTTGTACACAATCCTTCACAATTTAATTTAGGAGCGTTGTAGTAGACACCTATCATTGACCCCAAACAATCACATTTTTATACAACAGGTAGATAATTTTTCTCAAATTCGAATTAATTGTGTGGGGGGGTCACGTTGTCAGCTAAAACATGAGATGCTCAAAGTTAGAGCTGTTTCGAGTGTATCGATTAAGAGCTTATTTAAACCGTAAAATGATACGTTGTATTCAACAACATTTAAAATAAAAGCTTATTTTAAGAAAAAGTTGTCATCAAACATAGAATATTTTCCTAAAAAAGATTGTTAGTGTCTTGGTTTTACTAGGTAACAACACCATCCTTTTTTGTTATGGGGTTTTTCTTTTTTTTTGGTATGAAAAACCAAGTTTTTTTTTTTAGAAGGATGGTTAGTTTGGCTTTTCGATCCAAGATTAGTTATCTGCCGCGTAAAATGATCATATGGCTTGCAAGAGCCTGAGCGTTATCCACACATGGCCCGTGCTCTTTCCTCAACGTTCTCTCTCTGTAGTTCTTCCACTCCCGTGTCTTTCCACCAAAATTCTAGTAAAAAATTATCATATTTGCTATGCCACGAACATAAGTCACTATGGCGATGCAATGCTAGCAAAAAAATCGGGTTTTTTGATCAAATTCTTGACTACATAGAAGGTAAGTTCTTACGAGCAAAAACAGTAATCAACTCATGAGCAAGTTTACTAAGAAATGTAAGGAGCTACAACTTACACATTTGTGCACTCATCATCATTTGTATACATTATACAGGAGGGCCAAAACTAAGAAAATGGTATGGAGCACCTGAAATCGATATCCTTCCAAAAGATGGATCAACAGCTGAAGAGAAGGATGGCTCTGGTACCACATTTTGTTGTAGCAATACCAAAAGTTGCTTTGATCTTCTTCTTAATTTTCTGACTTTTGACATATGTTCTCATGAAATTTCTTACATATTGGAACAGATGTAGATGAAGTAAGGGATGCAATTCTAGTGACTGATGGAGACTGTGAAATTGGCCAGGTATGATAACCAATGTTATACTTATTTTGATGATCAGAGATGATGCATTGACAGCATGATACAAAGTGCTACCAAAACACAAAAGCTGAGCCCTTTGATTTCTAGCTTGTTTAGATGGTGATTTTGTCCTTGATTGTCAAAAGAGCTCGAGTGAAAACGCTAGTTAAAGACAAGCGGGCTGCGTTGGAAGCTTTCGGAACTTATGTTGAGGTTTGTCTGCATTTCTTCGGTGGCCACTGCAAGCCAGTCTCATTTGTGTTTATTTATGTTTGCATTGACATTTTCCTTATATGCCAGTCCTTAGCTGGAGATGTGAATGATAAAACTATCTTGAAGAAGGCTCTGAGAGGCGTTCGAACAATCATATGCCCAAATGTAAGTATACATTGTAAGTGTTTCTGCAAGCCAAGTTTAGGACTTCGAGTGATACAGATAATACCAACCTCTTTTATGCTGCTGCAGGAAGGTTTTCTAGCCAAAGTTGAAAGCTTGAGTGGAGTACAACATGTTGTTCTGTTATCTCAGGTACCCCTTATAACAGATTTTCAGCTGAAGGTTGTGAACAATCATGTCATTCATGTTTCTCGTAAGACTGCAGTTATCTGTCTACAAAGGTGCTGGTGGTATTCAAGCTATGATGACAAGCAATGCGAGAATGCTGGCTGAACAAGATGAATCAACGTTAATGGCCTTGGGGATACCTTATACCCTAATAAGAGCTGGCTCTCTACAGAACACTCCTGGTGGAACACAAGGTTTTAGCTTCCAAGAGGTATATTCTTTAGTAGCTCATATACATCATTTATTCACAATAATGTAGAACAATAAGAAGTGGATAAACCTCATTAGTGATGGATCGATGGTGTATCGACATTCGACAGGGTGGTGCAGCAAAAGGAAATCTTAGCAAAGAAGATGCAGCTTTCATATGTGTAGAGGCACTAGACTCAGTCCCAGAGACAGGATTGGTAGTCGAGGTCAGTGGAAGTCTAAATTCATTAGTGATCTGACACTATTTCTTATCACAAATTTTGTCTAGGTAGTATCTACATTGCTTCTCTGAATCTTTTAGTCCTCCAAGACTTCCTTAAGGCTAAAGGTATCTAAACCTCTGTCGTGAAAATAGGTAATCAACGGCGAGGAGAAAGTTGCAGACTGGAAAGAGCAATTTGCAACGTTGATGGAGAAGCAAGGCAAAGGTCAATAGACAAAGTGTTGTATCTTGGTTGAATATATTGTAGCCATGGAACTCTGTAAGACTACCTGAAGGCAATAATTCTCCAGTTTTGATTTGAAGTAACTACTGAGACCTTAAGGTTGCCATTCCATAGGCAAAGAAAGTTTTATTCTACTGAATGCACAACAGTTTGCTATTAGAAAAAAAGGGACACATAATAGTTAATCACGATAGTAATCGTACTGTATTCGGCATATTATGCAAAGTTTTTCAAACAAAATAATGCATGGTCTCAATAGACTGCATCTATTAACGTTCTTCCAGACCACCACCACAATATTGAGTAAAAACTTAAACAGGAATGACTGCGAGGACCCTCATCAAGAAAACATGTTCTGCAAAACGCAACCCGACAACTTGGCGGAAAGTACTGAATTTATGCACAATACGATGGTGCGAAAGCAGCAATGCTATATATATATATAAGCATTATACACAAAACCAACATATAAACCTCTAAAATATTCATAGTGGGTGGTGGGGCCCATGCACTATCTGGTTTCTTTAATCCCAAAATAAAAAATAAAATTTTTTTTTACTTTTCAAATCAGGACCACAAGCACATGAAATATCGTCTTTTTTCGAGTTGTATATTTATATACCTCAGTTGTATGTTGTTATATTAGATTTGTATACTAATTTATCCGAGTTGTATGTTTTTGCATCCGACTACATTCTCTCTCCACCCCATTATGTGTTTTTGTAGTGTGTACACATTTTCGAGTTGCATGTTTGTATGTTGTAG
>ONZK01002815.1:78853-94352 GCA_900322385.1 Pharnaceum exiguum | reverse complement strand
TCCGCTCTCCATCCTTAATTGGAGGCACAACTCAACTTCTGGTATAGATACTTAAAATTTTGATATTGTAAATTACTAGCAGAAAGAAAAGTCAAGCAATAGCAAATACAGAACAAGCAGTCAATAATGGCAATGTTCATGTCAAAAGTTTGCAGATTCCTTACAACAGCATGTGAATTAAGACATATAATCCTCGAACTTATAATTCATTTACCTAATCCATCGATCCAAGTAGAGGGTAGCATACAAGCTAAATCCACAATTATATGTAGGCAACTACTTTCAAACATAACTTCATCAGTCATAAGATATGGGTAAAGCATACAAATCATACATAAATTTAGGTCACAGAAAAAGAAAAACAACCTTAATTGCGTAATTTTTCCCGTCTATGCTGTTACGATAAAGAACCTGTCACATAATAAGGAAATAAAATATTATCTGTCATATCAGGTAGTAATGTACTACTGTAGTAGTGTCATCAACAAACAAAAGACAAAAATGAGAAGATGCTTACCACTTTAGCATAACTCCCAGCTCCAATTTTACACACACGTACATACTCGTTAATCATCTTTATCCCATTTTCATCCTGGTGATATTAAAGAAATTAGTGTGTTCTTCAGCACCAAAACCTAATAACCACCAAATGAGTAAATTGGTGTAAAAGACTATCTCATCTTTTCTCTATCCAGCTTACCTCAGACCGCACTAGATGGTGAGTCTCCTTGACTTCAAACGGCCGACAAATGAGTCCACTCCGAAGCCTAAACAAGAGAAGCTCCTCAGATTTCTTGGCGGTGTTGGGCATCTCGCGCTCATCCTCTTGCGACATATCAGTACCTTCACCGTTGTATGACTCACCGCTCCCTTCTTCTTCTTCCTCCGTGTCCTCCAACAAAGGGTGCTGTGAGGGACGGCTCGGAAAGCTTCCGAATCTAAAGCTAGGCCTCGTGATCGGTTTCTGCCTCCTCGAGAACCCGAAGCAACCACAGCAGCCCATCTCCATTACTCTCTGTCCACAAAAAAAAAAAAACACATTCTTTAACAACCTAACTTCCCATTCCATATATCCTCACCTTTCCAATATCAACCACAACTAATAACTTAAATTCCACCAATTTAGCTCACAAAAATCAGATAAACAACAAAGCTCTTCACAATTCCTCATTGACCATGTCAAATGTCAACTCCAATGCAATTAACACAAATAGCTCCACAAACAAACTTTTAGCTAAACAAAAAAAAGTTCTAACTTTTCCCCCAATTCCCATCTCAAGGACAAATTCAATCAACATAGCTAGCTGAAACATACTTCTTTAACCATAATCAACACAAATGCAATTGAAAATTTGACACACATAGCTCAATCAATCAAATTTTAGCTAAACAACAAAAAAAGTTCCAATCTTTTCCACAAATTCCCATCTCCAACACAAATTCAATCAACAAACTTAGCTCAAAAAAACTAATTCAACAAAAACAATAATCATTGAACAACAAATTAATCAACCAAAGTCAACCCACAAAAACTAATCAAATTTCAACAAACCCAATTCACAATCATAAATTCACAATCACAACTCAAAACCCACATCAAATCTAACCTCATAGCATTATAAATCAGCACTAATTAAACAAACAATTAGCAGCTAATTAAGTAATTTAAAAAAGGGAGGAAAGGGAAAAGAGAGAGAGAGAAGATGGTTACCTGTCACAAATGAATCATAATTATGACTAAGCAATGTGATTAGAATAATGGGTAAGAAGTAATTTGTTTGATTTTGTTTTATAAGATCTTAATTTGGGAAATTTGATTGGATCTTAAGTTGGTGGAAATTAGGGTTTGTGGGGGATTAATTGGTGAAAGGTTGAATTGAAAGGTAGCTGTTTTGTTTGGGTCAAAAGGGAAAGAGAGAGATTGGAATAGAGAAAGGTTGACGTTAATACGTTACACAACTAATACAGCACAAAAAAGAAAGAAAAGAAGTGAGGGAAAGGAACATCTCATCTCTTCTTCATTACGTTATCGTTATTATGCCGTTTACTTTGTCTTTTTTCTTTTTTCTTTTATTGAGTTGAATTTTTATTTTTATTTTTATTTTAGAACCTAGTTGAATAAGTAAATAAAAATTTTCTCTCAAAAAAAAACATATTGTATTTCCAGCTCATAAATTAGTTAGAGACTATACAAAAAAATTAAAAGAAATTGTGTAACTTTTTTCATATATAATACTACGTATTATAGGCCCTTAACAAGACAATAATTACCCTTCTTAACCAGTTTTATGTATGAAACGGGTTCAAATAATTTTTTCTTTAAGAAAAAAGTAGAGATTGTTTGGTTAGAATGTAGGAGCGTTGGAAGTTGAACTTTATGAGAAATGTATTGTAGTAGACTAGTAGTGTTGCTTGGTTGAACAATTGACACAAGAAATTACCTTTCCAACCTAATATGGGAAGTAGCTCACCTTGGATTCCTTATGTAGCTCACACTTTTTATACCACTTTCTATCAATTTCTTAGGAAGTTCTAATTGATGGGGTATATCACTCATCACAGGATTTTATATTAGTTCCCACATCTAACCAAATGAGCGCAAGGATTAGAAGAACTAAGGAACCTATTGCAAATTGGGCATTGATTATTTTTATTTTTTACAATTTTAAGTGGTCATAATTGTTTAAAAAGTATATTTTGTTTGTAATTTAAGAATAGAAGGATATTTAAGTGTTGAAGGTTCGATTCTCACCATTCTTGTAAGCTTGTAGCATGGCTCTGTTTAAACAAAATTAAAAAAATTTATATTAATCATACATTTAATTAGTGAGTTTTTGGATGAGTTATAAAATAGTTTTACCAACAACATGGGAGATTATAATGAGAGTGGCAATAACATGAATATACATATAAAAGTGTAAAAAGAAGGTTAGAAGTTATTTCAATAACTCAATAAGTAAGTTCAAAGTATTTAATTGTAATGAAAACATAAAAAAATGCTTTTACATATAAAATTGTAAGTAAAAGGAACTATCTAACGACATTAAGATGCAAAACTTTAACTCTTTATCAATTCAAAGTAATACAAATGAAGTAAGGGTTTAGCTTGCAAAGATCATACGTAGTAATTTAAGTCGAACCCATCAATTTGGGTTGAATCAATAGACTCACAAATTCACAAAACAAACGTAGCTCAGTCAACAACAACAAGAATCAAACATAATCCCTGATCAATAGGGGTACTCGGGGGTCGGATGTATGCAACCTTAGTACCTTACCCATCTTTATAAAAAGAGGGAGATTGTTTGCGAGATTCACCATAAATGCATTGGTGCATTGAAGTATTGACTCTCCGCAACTTCAATTAAAATAAGAAGTATGGAAAGGTTTTGTAGTCATAACATGTTGTTATTCTAATAAGAAACAAATGCAACTTATAAGTATTTTAAAAAACTTTTATTTTAATAGATACTTTTGTTGGAAATGATCCATTTTATGTAAATATTTTTCTGTAAACAGATATATAAAACGATGGAGTATTTTGGGTATTTAATGAGTAATATTGATTTGTATGTAGCAAAAAATAAAATAAAATAAATACTCATCCGGCAATTATTATACAGAAATATAAAAGGAAAATCATCTGGGAATTCACCAAACAGTTTGAATCAGTAAACATTACCGTCTCCTCTCTTTGACGGCTCCGTCTCCTCTCTTTGACGGCTCCGTCTCCGTCTCCTCTCCCCTATGGCCACCACTACAGAGTCTCCCACCACCACAGTAGTCGTACCCAAAGGTAATAATATTGACTAAATAATAATTCTGATATTCCCCCTTCTTTTCTAGTTTATTTTATTTGACTAAATAATAATATTCTCTTTTTTCTTGGTTCAGTTGTCATTCATTTGAGAGCCACTGGTGACGCTCCCATCCTCAAACAACAAAAATTCAAGGTTATTTCTCAATTACCCTTTTCACTGATCATCAAATACTTCCCAATCTCACTGCCCTTTTCTTTTTCTGTGTTTTATTTTTCTGGGTGTTGCATGATTATGACGACGTGGGTTAATATACTTGCTATAATTTCTTGTTATTTATGACTTGCAAGAATTGAAATTCTTGACCTGAATGCTGACTGACTGACTGATTAAAAGAGGAAATCTTGATTTAATGCTATAAGACTTGTTTTTGGATATAAAGAAAGAAAGGGTTTTGTATGTGATGTTAAGAAAGGTCTTAGAACATGTGTGGTTACGGAATTTTGGACTTGCGTCGCGTTCGGATCAATTAGTTGTAAGCTGAAAGCATAGTAGTGTACAAGGGTTGCTCAGACACGGTGTTAAGTGTCTATTCAATTACTGGTTGGAAATGAAGTGTTTAAGTGTTGTGTCGTATCGGACGAGAGCGATACATTAGGTTTGTAAAGTGTCGGAGTAACACTGTAGTGTACTATGACCATTCTTGAAACCCACGAGTGGATAACTGAGAAGCTTGTGTATCTTATTCAAATGCCGGTAGCAACTTTTTTTGGCGACTTGAGGAACTGCCAAGGGTTGTTATTTTGGTGAAATGTGGTCAGGTGGTTCCGTGGTTGTTTTCCAGTTTCCAGTGTGGTGCCACCAACATAGGAGGGACACGCTGTTCTCAGTTCATTTTTTGTACTATAAGTTTGCGGTTTAATCTTACGCAGTGGAGAGGTATTAGAGAGTGAACTTGTGAGTGTGAATGACGATCTTAAATGCAGGGAGATCATAAGGTTATAAGCCATATCGTTAAACTTAGTGAATAGAGGTTTTCTTAGAGGGAATTTACCAGTCCTTGCCCCATATATGGGGAGCTTCGTTGTAGACTATCAGTTTGGTTATAAATAGTGGATACTCTCTCGTATAGGATGAGTTGGAAGAGACTTTTCATGGGAGAACTGTTCAGTTTGTATCAGCTGCTTTCACTTTCAAGGACGTCAGGACGGTGACGAAAGGCATCGTTCTTCTTTTTCCTTCAGATCCAGTTACAAATATGGTCTATAGCTTATGCCGTGTTCTTGTTTAACCTTTTTGGTTTATGTGTTTGTGTGTATAATGATCATTTTATGTTGCCTTTCCGACCATTTATATTCTGCTATGTATTTACGGCTTGGTATTTTGACATATGTTTACTTCTTCTAGGTTGCTGGTACTGACAAATTTGCCAGTGTGATTGATTTCTTGCGGCGCCAACTCCACAGAGACACATTGGTATGCTGATTCTGTCCATTTTATGTTTTTTCTGTCTGTAAGACTTTGGAAATCTCTGGAAAGCACTAATGCAGTTAATATTGTTCATCTTGATGCAGTTTGTGTATGTTAACAGTGCCTTTTCTCCTAATCCAGATGAACTGGTTATAGATCTCTTCAATGTAAGTTGTTCCTTCTTGCCTCTTTATATCAAATAACAAGCATGAATTATGTGATCGAGTATTGAGTTATAGATCTGAGTTACACTGAACTGTGTTTTGTGGACAAGTGTATTTTTGTTGTTTCCTTTCTTGGAACCAGAGATAGAGTTTGAATAAACTGGCATCTAGTTTAATGATGGCTGATTGTATTTTTAGTGAAGATTGTATGTATATTGCCTTTGGCTACTCAAACGAATCACTGTAGATAAAAACAGCGTTTGATAGTTTTTATCTCTCATTTGGAGCCTTAGAGGCATGTCATAGCCATTTCTCTATATTTAGGAAAAGAGTGGGTTCTATCTTGGTGGTGTTACGCTTTTGTTCTATTTGCCACTTCTGTTATTGTGAACAGCTAAATTTGGAAGTGGGCAATTTACAGTTGTATCTGAGTTTCTGTAAGGTGTGCTAGCCTTTCTGTTTTAGTCTAGCGCAGGGGTCTGCAGACTCTTAAAATGACTCATAACTATTGAGATTCTAAGGTTGATTTTTAGTTAAGAAGGTATGGTGAGGCTGGAGTCTTCTTAACTGGGTGTTTTCTCTTTGTGGTTTTCATATTCCCCAAATCCGTATATCAGTCAATCCCCGGTTCTATTTTGTGAAATCTTAGTTCTGAAATATTTCGGTGTTCATTTGCTAGGGTGACTAGGATTCTCTACTGTGATGCAGAGTTACTTGAGTAGTTGCCCCTAGCCTTGCCCCAACCCCTTACTACCCTGCTCAATGTGCTCAGCATGTGGCTGATCGTCTTTGTAATTTTACTGTTCGACTTTAAATATATTTTATTTCTGACAAGAACCTACTCTTTTGTAGAATTTTGGCATTGACGGGAAGCTAGTTGTTAATTACGCTTGTTCCATGGCATGGGGCTGACTTTGGTAGCGGTGTTGGCCCATCTTCATGTAAGTTTTTTTTTCTCGTCTGACGTAATAACTTATAGTAGGAAAATCATGCAGATATTTTACTTTGGTGCTCAAGTCATTTATTTATAGGAAGTCATAATTCTCACTGCCTAAAATGGCTCATAAGCTCGCCCTCAGAAAAACAATGGCTTATATGCTTATCCATAATAAACAGTAGTGAATGTTAGTCTAGTTGTTTATTTTTTCCCTGAAAGAAGTGTAGTTCTTCACTAATCATTAGTAATACTAGCATCTGTCTTAATGTGTATGAATTCGACCGATCCTTCTTCAGATTTCTATATTAAGCGGACTTTAGATCTGAGTGCCAATAAGGTTATTTAGTGTGTCAAATTTCCTTGGTTCATTGAATTGTCGGCTGAAATTAGATGTTGTTTGCAATCCCCTTATATTTTTGTTTTTTGATTGTTTGTGTTTTGTATGTGTGTAATTGACTGCTCCAAATTGAACAGATGTACATTCAGCTGTGTCAGTTACAACATACAACCTACAAGTTCCAAGATCTTCATGAATACAAAGCCATCGTGTGAAAGCTGCAGCCTCAACATTCTTTTCCACTTTCATTATAGAAAAATTTCTCTTTGACCTTTAGAATGGAGCTTTTGTGATTAGCGTTGGATTGAGGAGGTCCCTTACCAATTCTAGCCTTCTAGGTGTACATTGTGACTACTCTTGGCATTGTGAGGAGTAAATGATTCGTGTAATGTCTGTCCAGAATATGTCAAACCATTTTACCAATTCAAGTATGCTCTACAATTGGCTTGATGTTGTACTATCTGGCCATATATTCAGGCTGCGGTTTTTGCTTCACTGAAGAGACATATGACCTCCAGCGCAATTCGTAGATTGTGTATTAAGGCCTACTCATAGAGTCAGAGATAGTGTCTGGGGTCCAAATCCTTGTTTCGTCTGTCTTTGCTGCTATTTGTTAAAGAAACATGGTATGACATAATTGCACATGAACAATTGCTATGGAAACACTGGTAGTACAAAGTGTAAGCAGAAAAATGTTGCCTTTATCTTCTGTAAAGCTTAGAGTTCTCAAATCCATCTTCGAGGCTGCTAGTTGCTTTTTGGTTAGCCAAACACTCTCGGGGTGCTGTCCTATGCCTGATCTTAACACTTCTCCGTTTTCTTTGATTCTGCGTTCTCACAGAGCAAGCAAACTTCCTAATTCGGAACATACTTCGTTTGCTCTGATTTGGATGGATAAATTGTGGCATTATGGTTTTACTGTGGGATTTTGTATGCGTCTCCCTGTGAATTTTACCCTGAAACGAAGACATGAGTTTCACTTGACACCCTTCTTACTAGGTAGCTCACACACAATGATAAGCAAAAGCGATTTCACAAAGAGGCAAGACTCAAGAGCCGCTTTCAGGCCCATATCTGGCCATCTGATCGCTGACACAGCCCCAACAAAATTGCCCTGCTGATTGGCGCTCCCCTCTATTAACCTGAGGGTAGTGCACTGTGCACCCAACAAATTTTGATATTTCTGCCCGACTCAAGCAGTCATCAGTCATCACCTTCGTATCCTGGCCCTTTATGAATAAATACAGTCCTTAATATACTAAGCAGGAAAATGGTATGAAAAGTGGACCATGACTACCAAGAATGAAATATAACCGCTTAGCTATGTTGACCTCCTCTCCTAGTGGCAAATTGACAAATTGTAATTTTGCAATGCTAAATTGATATAATATTATAATACGAGGCTAGCCGCGTCTATTTATGAACATTTCTCCGCCGAATATATAGCAGTAAACAACTTGGTGACAACTGAAGTGTGATCAGCTGAGTTTTACCAATGGTACTTGGGGTTATTTAGCTTATTGAGCCTTTGTTTTGTTATTCTAATTAAGATCATAACGAACCGAGGAAAATTGAACTCAAGCGAACTAAAATAATCTGTAATGAATATATAACAAAATGGTAAAAAATAATTATACATAACTTAATTTGAGAGGATTCGAATTCTACCAAATCATTTTTTTTTCCAAAATTACTTCTTCTTGTTTTCGATTGTGGGGCTTGCATTGCTCATCATGACGCTATTTGGCAACTGTTGTAAATCTTGTAATAATTGATCGAAGCTTCAATTCGCAGACCGTCAAGTAGACAAGTAGCCATGATGATCTTATGATTCTTATTATCAACTCTTCGATTTGAACTTGTGATTGAATTGGAGTATTGGACGGTCACGATGGAGCTTTAGGTTCAGTGACATATGGTACTACTACGTATACTACTAGGGGACTATTGTGTATATCAGTATATGGCATGTAGCGTAACAAGTCTTTGCCCCCCTTGCTCTGTGATCTTTCAATGTTTTGTTGCTGTCTGTATTATGGCCACCTCCTGCAGCATCTGAAGAGGGAAAGAGAAAAATAAAGAAAAAAATGGGAAGGAACGAAACCCAAGAACTATTAATCTTGTTACAGACAGGACCATAGTCCATAAGATGGACTCAGATAACGAAATGTGGCATTGTTCTTCATGTTCCTAATGTGTGCCTTCCCTCATTTTAAGACTCAACGTTTGACTAAAAGTACTTACCGTTATCTTTCCCTTTTCTACATTGCAAATTTGCAATGAGCTAATTGATCAGGCATATGCTCTACGCCTGTACATTTGACTAAATAGTTGTATATATTGCAAACAATCTCTCTGTTTTTTTAAACACGGGTAAGGTTTAATGTACTCCGAGTACCCCCATTAAATGATGATTTACACTCTTTTGTTGTTACGTGAAACTAAAAGACGATTGAGTTCCCCAGCAGACACTCTTTGATTTTTCTTTTTGAAATGTTAGCTTAATTATTGTTGAGTTGCATCCGAAGTGAAAATTAGGAGATCGATCGTGGTAGTATATTTTTAGGCACAACGGGATGCATGTGCAAGGATCAGCATGTATGTACTATTACTCGATTAGAACTGCTAACAGTAGCACAGATGGGATGGATAATAGCTAGGCATGATAAATAAGCATGACGCAAGTTGGTCAACCAGTTCTAGTTGACAAACGTAACGTTACTACTCCTATCATCCTATGCATATACTGGTACTGTACTGTGTATATTCTACATATATACACTGGTACTCGGTATCTGTTATTCTATGTACAAGACATGCCGCTCATTAGTCATTATGTGAGCACAACGTCTCAAAGTTATTTGGCAGCAGGGTGTACAAATACTGCCTTGACCCTTCAGTTTCTTTGAAGTTTGAGCTCCGCAAAAATCTAAACCCACAAAACCCCCAAGTGAGGCGTACAGAACGAAAGAGATAGCTTGACAGAGATGAGCAACTGGCTGGGGTTCTCTCTCACTCCTCACTCACAACTCTTCAATATCGAGGAACATGACCAACAACACCAGCAACAAGTAGAAGAAGCAAAAAGTGGTGCAACTTATTCTTCTGCTGCATCTCCTTCTCATCATGTGACCTCCGTTATGCCTCTCCGCTCGGATGGCTCTCTTTGTGTCCTTAGTGACACCGTTGGCCTTCCCTTCCCTCGCCAAGGTCTCACTTTCTCTCTAATAATATAAGCTTATGTAGAGAAGTTGCGCACCAAAATAGTAAAATGTCTTGATTAATGAAACATGATGTTACACTCGTCTACTTAGTTAACTTTAATTTATTTGTTGCATGTGACATAAGTGTAGAGTTGTTTATAGATCTTGCTTCTTAAATTCTCATTTGGTGTTGGAAAATTTATCAGAGTGGAAATTTGAGAATGAACAAGGGCAACAACTTCCCAAGCTAGAAGACTTCCTAGGAAGCTGCTACACTAGTTCAAACCAAGATGAAGACAAGATGGTTATTAACGTGAATGCACATCCTTTGGAAAATTCCTTCACCCAAACATGTTCTTTTCCTCCTAATGCTAGCATTTTCAGTGGCGGTTGCTCCTACACTTCCCCTTTCGATGGCGCCGCAATATCCGAGTTCAAGTCGTGGCTCCGGCAGAACCAATCACAGGCTGAACTTCAGGCACTTCCCTTGGCTATGAGTACTAGAGTGACCTCTTTAGAAGGGACGGCGGTTGATCATGGCAAAAAGAGAGGACAAGCTAAATGTACGTCCAGTACAAATGGTAGGGAGCCAATTCCTAGGAAGTCCATTGATACATTTGGCCAAAGAACGTCTCAGTACCGCGGAGTTACTAGGTATTTCTTTTTGTTTGTTTATCTCAAATTAATGCTCCTAAAATGCACCATGTAACAAATTAAAGTTTGTACTTGCTATTGTGTTAGAGCATTTTCAATTGTTTGTACTGTTATGGATGTGTCCGGTAGTTATTATTTTGATGTTCAAGAGTTTCTTTTGGTTTAGGCATAGGTGGACAGGGAGATATGAGGCCCATCTGTGGGATAACAGCTGCAGGAAGGAGGGACAAACGAGGAAAGGAAGGCAAGGTCAGAAGTTAGAACCATGTTTAATTTGACACATAATGTTTTGCCAAAACTGTGTGTGTTTATACTGGTACTGGAAAAAGAAGATGCATTCCATTTCCATATATGACCATATTTCAAAGCAACTTATATAATTCAAACAAGTATTGAAGTATTATGTGGGTGATGAGATGTAACATTATTTCGAAGTATCGTCCCACTAATGTCAAGGTTATGAATTTGATTGCAACTTATACATACAAAACCCATTAAAAAGGGGTGTATGTATAGTTTAGCAAGTGTGTCAATGAAGATGATTGTGTACTACTTTTTTTGTTCCTGCACCTTTTTATTGATCTACATGTGAGTATGTTACTAACGTCAGTTCCTTTTGGCCTCATGTTTTCCGGCTCTTGGGATATTTGCAACACAACAGTTTATCTCGGTAAGTGAAAATATTCTTAAACCTTTGTGGAATTTCCCTTTCAAATGATCGTACACTTCAATTTATTTCACACTAATCCTGTAGAATAGTTCAGTTGTTAGTCCAACCAATTAATGAACTGGAACTACTGTTAACGCTTCTGGCCTTCTGTACGTTCGGACCCGACAATTATAATACGAGTATGTTCGACCCTACATTTTGTTGGCCTATGGTTCTTGGTGCACATAGCCATATAGGTGATGAAACATGCTGCACTTGAGAATAGTTGAATTCATGATATGAGCAGCTTATTAAGGAGTAACGTAACTAGAGTAAACATCTTAAACAGGCCTCTAATTACGAACTACGTAGTAAAATTGATGAGAACTTTTTATATTGGGTTTTCTGATTGCACTAGGTGGTTATGACAAGGAAGAAAAAGCAGCCAGATCCTATGATTTAGCAGCACTGAAATACTGGGGGCCAACAACTCATATAAATTTCCCAGTGAGCTTTCTATTGTTACTATGTCAAGTATATGTGCATATTGCCCGGATTGTGCTTTGTTGTGTGGCCACACTATGATCATTGACCTACATCTTTATTCTTTTTAATATCACCAGATTACTAATTACGAAAAAGAGCTTGAAGAGATGAAGAACATGAGCAGACAAGAATTTGTTGCCCATCTCAGAAGGTAACTAAAGCCACAAATTCCAGGCTTCTTACCAACACTAGCTATTCCGAGACGCGTTTTTAAGACTGAAACCATCATTATGAGAGCTTAATTTAGTTTAATTGAGGTCTATTGTTTCTTCTGACTGTGTAGCCATTTATAAAGCACAGAAGAATTTGCACTTCCTGGACTCGTTAATAATTTATTGTCCATAATGCATTAATTGGCTGAAGATCGTGTTTGTTGTATACATACAGGCAAAGCAGTGGATTTTCAAGAGGGGCATCAATGTACCGAGGAGTAACAAGGTACGAGTATGAACTGTTGCAGATAAGCTGCAGGCAGGGGAACCACCAAGTTGACTCAAATAATAAGTTTCTCCATTATTTACTGTGCAGTTGGCAGCTTTTGTTTTCAATCAGAATCATGATTTTCAATAATAGTACTATGAGTAAATATAAATAGCATGCATGTGGCTATGAGAAATTTTTACAGTTTCATTTTCGGCATAGGATTCAAAGCCAACCATGAATAGGTATGTCCTCGCTTTCCAATGAGGTTATAATTTGTTACTTTGCTCTTTGCTTTGGGCACCTTTCACAGACATCATCAACATGGAAGATGGCAGGCTCGAATTGGAAGGGTTGCAGGCAACAAGGACTTGTACCTTGGCACTTTTAGTAATTTCCCACACCTCTTTCTAATATCTTTCGAGTTATTTATTGGTATATATGATCATATGCGTACGGTAGACTGAGACCATCACCTGGGCTCTTCATTTCTCATTTCTTCTTGGACTTTAGCTACTGATAGAATTATTGTTGTCCTAGAGTTGAATATACAAAAGATCAATCAATCTATGTCATTTTCTGAGACTCTGGTAAGAATCTAATATCTGAACCTCTATAAATGTGATGTAACGCGGATATGATTGCCCTTCTTGAATCAAAGGGTCATAATGTTTGGCGACATTGGAACATACCAGATTTTTGTTTTGTAGTCTTGATTAAGACTACAGCAACGTCTATCCATAAACTTTTTAGTTCAGGCTTTCAGCTATGGAAATTGAAATTAGAGTTTATAATCTGGTGAATCAACCTTAACAGTAGCTAAATTATCGATGTGTTAGGCACACAAGAGGAAGCTGCTGAGGCCTATGACATTGCGGCCATCAAGTTCAGAGGAACAAGTGCTGTTACCAACTTTGATATCAGTCGGTACGACGTCAAGCGAATATGCTTGAGCTCGACCCTCATCGGAGGTGACCTAGCAAAACGGTCACCCAGCAAGGATTCGCCTCCTCCACTGCCTTCCATTGAGGACTACAGTTCCAATTGTCAACCTCAATCGCTTGCTATCGCAAACTCTCACCATGAGCCGACCTCTAATGAACTAGCTGATATAACTTGGAATGATAATGACGATGCAAATATCTCTTCCAGACAGATCGACAACAGTAACAACTCTTCAAGCATTACTTATTTGTCGCTTCAGGGTCCTGTGTATGAAGAAGAATGCGCGTTCGATAGGGGTGCGAATGGTGGTGCAACTGATGCCCCTAAGAGAAATGTTGGAATCGTTTCTCAACTTCCAATATTTGCACTATGGAACGAGTGAATGGATTTGTCTAAGAAATTGCTGAGCAAATTTTGTTATTAGCTGCTGCAAAACTTGTCAAGTGTTAGGCAGTTGGTCATACGGCACTTAAATTATTGCTTGTCTTTTGTATCCTGTAGAGGTGTAGGAAATATGTAAAATTAGTGCTTAACTACAACATTCATGTGATGTTTTCGTATTTATGGTGCTTTATTAGCTAGTACTTAAGTACAGTGCCAGAGCTTGAATTGTACGCTAGCCAAGGGCGACAGTTTTTCTTTTGTCTTTGACATCTCAAAGAGGAAATGTGTGATTACTAAACCCCATCAGTCAATCTAACCTGAAGTGTGAACTTTGAAGTACTACGTATGCAATTTAGTGTAATGCAAGGTTTTTAATTGAAAAAGGTTTAGTGTTGTCAAGGTATGTCACGAAGGAATAAATGAAAATCCTGTTTGTGTTTTAATTGAACTTAAATCGAGCCTAGCAATCAGCAAAAAGACTTGATATGCCATGACCAATTGACCATAATATAACAACAACAACAACACCAAACTCCGTCAAATTGACCATAAAAGATGATCATAATTCATAACTACTCCTACTAGTATCTACAACAGGTTAGTGTGAATCTAGTGAAAAGAGTAGAGGACAAAGGGTTTGTACATTGTTGTAGGCCACATTGAGGAAGGGTCCAAATATGATTTTTCATGCATTGGTGTAGGGTAGGGTAAAAGAAGTACGAAATCTGCAAGAGCTTTAGGAGGGCCAGGAGGGCTGTTGGCAGGCTGAGAGAAATTTCAGAAAATTTAGAGATAGATTTGGAGCAGAAGAGAGAAGAATAAGATACATCAACTTCAGTCTAAGAAGAAGAGAAAAAAGGCTAGGAGGACTTTAGTAAATTGGTCAATCCACACAATGAGACAAATTGGTTACAGCTTTACTGGACAAATGAAATGCACAAAAGAGACTGGTGACATTTCCACATCAAAAAAATTTCAAACTTTCTTTCTACAGTCTCAGCCTGTGCTTGCACCCTATACATGCCATGCTCAGTCCCTCTCTATCAACCTATTTGGTCCGTATATTGCATTCATAAGACCATAATTATGGGGCAGAGGGAACGAGGTAGGGTCAGGGACTGGGTCATCTTCATCACAAAAAGGCTGAATATCGCCAGTCTGAAAACACGACAATAATCCAATACAAAGGTTAAATTCATGTACTACTGCGTAATTATTTCTGAGTACTCTATGGAGTTGCTGCCAAAAAAAGAAAAGAAAAGCAAAAGGAAACTACAACAGTTCTTTAGGAGAAATGGACGGTTTGATTATTTCTTTTCTTAAACTTGCCCTTCAATGGTTATTAACGACCCCATAATGATCATTAGTGACCCCGATTCATATATGAAATGGATTCGCACAAAAAATTTCTGAACAATGCAAGGATAGTGCAGATTAATTTGTACTCCAGTACTCGTATATGTTTTCGTGGAGGATGGCACTTCCATGAATTCCATCCCATCAACGAAGGAGTCATACATTGGTGAAATGGAAGGATCGGAGAGTAAATGACAGAATAGTTTATTAGTGTGAGTTAACTTATACCGAGTACAACTTTTAAGTTTAAGAGTTTGAATTGTATTGGATTAGCTACACTCATTACCATTCACTTGCAAACTCTCCTTTGACCTAAATAAAAATTCCATTATAGGATATGGGCAAATACTACTTAGTTAAAAAGGAATTTCAAGCATTATATGACATGTTTTCAGCTTTAAAGTACTAAAGTGAGTCTTCGTTTACACCCTGTTTGGGAGTGATGGAGGGGAAGGGAAGGGAAGGGAATGAAGGGGAAGGGAAAATAATGGGAGTAAATGGAGGGGGAAATTATTTTTACTTTGTTTGGCTAGTATAGGAGGGGAAGGGAAGGGAATGAAGGAGAAATTGGTATTGTGTTTGGGAGTTGGAAAAAATTATACAGCGGTAGAGGGGAAGGGAAGTTAAAAAGTTTACTTCCCCTCCATTTACCTCCAAATTGGGGTGGAATGGAAGT
>ONZK01002815.1:46233-71399 GCA_900322385.1 Pharnaceum exiguum | reverse complement strand
TCTTCAGTTTACATTCAATTTTTTCCTGTTCACTTCAATTTCTTAGGACGAACAAAAAAAACACCTTAAGTAGTGATAGTAACGAGTTGGTTAATAAGAATATGAATTCAGTAACTGCTTTTGTCCCAAAAGATCTTAAGAATTAATTTTACAATGTAGATGTGTGATTGTTAAATTGAGATAGATTTCTATAAAAAAAAAAAAAAGAATTTGAACCATACAAAAACTTTTCAAAATGATAGTGTAAAGAATTGAAGGAACACCCACAATTAAAAAAAACAGAGAACATTTTGGGACATAAGCAGTATGAATTATTATTGAGAGCTCCTTCATTTGTTGGAGGGCGTTGTGACTTGGGACTGGGGTAATTTAATCAAATTTAATTGAATACAGGTATCCCTCTCATAATACCTTACTTCCTCGTGAATTTATTTTATGGGAGAAATCATATATTGTCCTCGTCCTATTCCCTTCAAACAAAAATGAGAATAATGTGAGATTAATTCATAATCCTATAGGACCATAAGGGATAAATAAGGACCATTATCAACTATTGATTTAGTCCCAGATTTAAGGAGGGTGGTTGATTCAGTTTAATTTTTTTTTAACCTTTTATCTTTTCTTTTTGCCAAAAAAAAATCGAAAAAAAAAAATTACGTAATTTTTTTTTTTTTGATTTTTTTTGCAAGGTCGTGTTTGGCTCAGATTATCGAACAGTTCAATTTTTTTTATCAACATTTGTACTTACAAAAGTTAACATTAGTAGGAACAATATATGACTTCCATCCTAGATCAGGTCCGATAAATTGTTACAACAAAAGAACGTTTTCATACCAACAATTTGTAGTTCTGACAGTGATAATAAAGTTTAAAGTTTTTGTACTTACATGTGTATAAGTGTCAGTACAAACTAGTACATGAACGGCATAATTTTTTCCTCAGTTTCGTAACTACAATAAATTGATATTGTACCTACAATAGGACAACAGTTCGATTTTTCTTACCAACATTTGTACTTACGAAAGTTAACATTAATAAGAACAATATGAAATTTCCATCCTAGATCAGGTCTGATAAATTGTTATAACAAAATTACGCTTTCGTACCAACAATTTTTAGTAGTAACAAATTCATGAATTTTTGCACTAACAAATTCATGAATTTGTCAGTACAATTATCCACAGATTTCCACCTGCGAAAATGCACCAAACACGTACTCGGAAAATCGATTTTTTAGTTTTTAACGAGAAAAAAAATTCATTTTTCAAAAATTGATTTTTTTCCTGATTAATAGGGGATTAAAAGAAAAGATAAAAGATTAAAAAAAAAAATAATTAATCAACCACCCACCTTAAATCTAGGATTAAATCAATGGTTGATAATGGTCCTTGTCAATCCCTTATAATCCTATAATTTTTGAGACCAAGATAAGATATTTTCCAATCCCTTCTTTCGATTCTTTCTGGCCTCTGTGTCTCCCTTTACACCAAAAATATATATACATAATCCCTTGTCTGATTAAAAAAAATCATAACCCTTAGTACCAACAACATGTGGTGATTTGGTCACTTTATTTATCTTTATCATTTGATGTACAATACATGTTACAATAAGGAAGAGCCAATAATTGAACCAAAAACCTATTATTTGTAGGGACTAGGGAGTATGGACTTAATCTTCAATACAACAATTTTTTGATCTAACTCATACTCATTTAAAATAGTTATGATTCATCTAAAAGAAGAAAAATAAAAGAATTTTATTACTTTTAAAAGGATTTTTTTCGTAGTTTTTTTAATACCAAGTTTTTTTTTTGATATCACGGATGTATACAAGTATTTGATGTCTTCAATAAGTACACCATAAATAAGGTTGTTCAACACCGCTCATGCACTTGCTCCAATTCTTAAATACATCCGGTGTATACAAATACCAGGTAATTTATAACTAGTACTGCATCATATATCATTAGTCACATTTTTGGTATCATTAGTCAATACTTTTATTATTAGTTATAAATTCACCCGGTGTCGTGTACACCCGTTGCATCAAAGACTCACGGATATAATTGCAATTAAATATAACCACTGAAATAATTAAAATAACTCCTGATATAATTGTTCAAGTGATGGTGTTTTGGTCCCTTTTATAGATGAAGAGTTAAAAATCTACCCATCACCATTAATTCAGAACAAAGGATTCACAATTCAAAATCAGATACGTTATATGCATTGGTTGAGACCAAGATGTCATTATATGAAACCAGTGCAGAGAGTAAATACGAAAAGTTCGTCATTTCTTAATCGATATAAGGTTTGCGATGAGATATTCGATATTGCATTGTGTGCTCGTGTTGCTTCTGATTTTTATTTGTTTATACTCCTTAATAAAGAAATAAACATTCCAAATCATTCATGTTAGGAAACGGTACGATAATTTAAGTTTGAAATAGTGATGGCGCTCATAGGCTCATGGCATTCCAAAAATGAAATGTCCGAAGCCGATTGTACCACTCGTTAATACAAAATTCAAGTTCAACCAAAGGTACAATTCATGGCCAAGGAAAAACGTAGCATTAAGAAGCCACTTTAGGCAAGTACCACACCATCCACACTACCAGTAAATTAATCTAGAGAAAAGAGCAATTTACTATCCAATATCACTTGATGTCGTCGTTATGCTTTATTTTCATATACATAATCGAGGTTGCCTTGAAGCCGGAGATAGGTAGAGTGATTATCAGTCGACAGAGTAAAACAATCAGCAGGAGATTGCTGAGAATGAGGTGATAGAAAGGGGTAGGGAGAGGCATGAGAAGAAGAGGAAGAAGGAGGAGAAGAAGCAAAAGACACAGATGAAACAGCAGGAGAGGCTGCAAAACCAGCTATAGTCACATTTTGTGATGGTGTTGTTGGAGTTGAGGAAGGCATAAAGTTAATGGTTGATGTTTTTGTTTGAAAGGTGTCAACTTGTTTTTTGTTTTTGTTTTTGCCTCTGTGCATGTGTTTCTCACAGTATTTAGAATCAAAGTGTGCATCCTTGGAGCACCTCCATTTCTTCCCATCAGTTCTCCTGCATCTTCCTGGCTCTGGGTCGATTTTTTTCCCATATCCAACTTGAAAAGGCCCCCATCCAATTGCTAGCCAAAAAGATAGAAAGAAAGATTGACATTAGCATCAACATGAAAATATGCAGAACAACATAAGTGTACTGTGTAAATACAACAAGTCATGACACCGGATGTAAACATACACCGGGTGTAATTGTAACAAATAATATGGTGCTGATTAATGACTACTAATAGTATTGTGTTGTAATGCTTTAACAAAAAGCACCCGTGTAAATTTACACCGGACGTACCTAAGAATTGGAGGTGTAAATATGTATAGCAGATAACATTAATGTTGCATGTGTGAATGTGTAGAGATACCTTATGTTTGATTTTTTAGCAATTATGTTAGACTTGAAGTTTTGTTAATGTACTTAAAGTGAAGTAGTCAAGTAGATGAGATAAATTAGCTTACTTGGTGGTGGTTGCTGCTGGTGGAGAAGGCTTGAAGGAGAAGATGAGAACGGGAATGTCATGACAGTGGAGATGAGATGAGCTGGGATAGGAACACCTGATACCATAAATTTGAATACAAGAGCTTGGTATTCCAATTCTTGCCACTGACTTGCTGTGAAAAGCAAATTTGGAGAAGACTGGTAAACTTTTCCATTAACCATCATTTTTTTGATGTCTCTCAAAATGCTATCAAGATCAAGAGAAGAGAAAAGCTTTGGTGGGGAACTAGTGTTTTGAGATGGGACGATAGTAGTAAGGTTGTGTTTTATACTCGAGGGTGGGTAGTGAAGATATAACCTTTTGGCTGGCTAGATTTGGTATAACTATGTACTCAATTATTATACAGTACCCATGTGGATGAAATGATATAACGAAGTTACTCATGTACGAGTACGACTAGTGAGTAGTGACTAAGCCTTTTGATGTTACCAGTGCTGAGCCAAAAAGTTTACAGTAATAGTATGCTACTACAAAGTTATTCAGATGAAACTACGAGTACAGTAAATGAGTGCCGCCCCAACAATATAATGCTACTAGCTTGCTAATGACTGCCAGTAGGATGCTACTCCAAAGTGCACTGTCTTTTAACTACCTCTTCTTTTCACTGTAAGTCTTCTCATTTTTTAAGTTCAATTTGAGGTCAAAATTCCAATCTTGATTAAACTTGTGATCAGAAGAAGGCCAAGAATGCTCAAGCAGCAATGAGCAAATGACCTATAACCCGGCCTCATAGCTAGTCACATTAGTTTGTTCTGCTTCATCAGGAATCACTACTAGTCTACTACTACTATGTTCTCTAAGATAAGATTAAATCTTTACTCTTTAGGTGAATTGGTGATCACAATTCACAAGTTGTTAGGAGTTTCTAGTTTTCTCTTGCTCTTTTCATATTGCATCCCCTTTCTTATCACACTAAACATTATTCAGATACTAGTTGTTAGAAGTACTGGTGTAACCAATCTTTGTTACAATTGATTCAAACGTTATGACCAAGCGTTAAGATATTGTTACAGTTTAATGAAGAAGATAGTTTCTTGTGTCTGAGAAAAGGGAGCACATAGAAAAGGGTGCCTCGTGATTATTGTGAGGAAACAAAGGTCAGTACTCAGTAGGGGCAATATTGTATGTGATCTGATGGAGACATGGGGTATGCATGGTACAATTCGTACTGGTTTCTTGAATACAATGATGGGGAGTTCTGACACTTGGAGTTGCAGAATTGGGTATGTGTCAAGCCCTGGGTGAAAGTTGCAGAGGTTATCTGTGAGTAAGGACTCAGACACATACAGGACACAGCCACAGAGGACACAGTGCAACTTGTTTTCAATATCTCCAATTATTTGAAGGAATCCTTTCTTCTTATCCTCTAGTCTCTAGCTATTATACTGGAGTACATTACTACTACTTCAACAACAATAACGGAGTGGAAATCCCATTCAATGAAGATGCTCGGGGTCAGGATGTATGCAACCTTCCCCTGTTTAAGAAAATAGAGAGGTTGTTTCCGTGTACATTACTACTACTTCAACACCTTGAATCTTTCCACCTCCCAAATTCGCGCCCCTTGCATAGTACAGTTACTACAGTAGCACTGATGTTCGTCAGACTCATGTAAAATCCAAACTACTACTTGCTAATAGTACATTAGTACTATTTTGTTGGGTTGGTGATGCATATAGCATATAGCATATAGTACAAGAAGAGGCGTCCACTAACACACTTCCATTAGCAGTTTTTGCTTCTTTGGCTGTTTTAAGTTTTAACTCTTACCCTTATTCAAACACAAAGAAAGATGATGTACTAAAATATGTGGCCTGATCCTAGGTTTTCTGAAAACTAGTTAACTAAGTGGCAATTATTAATGAAAGATCTACCTTAATTATACGAAAATAACGAAAGGGAGAGTTGTTCTAGTGATTTAAGAGCACAACTTCTACCCTTATTGTTGAGGCTCGATTCTTACGGACTCAGCGCTAATGTACACCAACAAAAAGTTACATGAAAATAATGATTTATTCTTGTTATTTTTCTGTACTTAAGTCAAATTTAACCAGTTACCAGGAATTGTTGAAGCAAGAGCTGCAGAGAGGATTTTAATTAGCATTACTGCAGGAAGCAAAATAGAGTCATCCTCTAAGCATATTGCTTGGAGTTAGTTAAGAGTCAAGACCTCGAAGACCAGTATCTTTCACATGTTGTAATTTGGTAGTTTAACTAAGCTGTACAATTGCAACAACTATGCTTACAAAAAAACTAAGCAAAAAATAATAATTCAGATGTTCTCAACAACTATACGTACAAAACAATTGTGCAAAATAGTTCAGATTTCTGAAGATCATTCAATTATTCGATAAAGAGGAAACAGATTGTAAATTTGTAACTATAGTACTGGACGTCTGGACTTCTGGTACATGAGGATGAGAAATACATGGACCAATGCTTTGCCTTTTGGGCTAGTCTCTTCACTTTGGGAGCTGATCGAACCAACTAAATAAATGGTGCTACTGCCTGAAACAGCTAGGCCTCTAGTATGTCCAATTTGAAAAAGGCCCATGCTAAGTATTTGTATCAGATTTCACACACAAAATAAAAGAACTACTGTTTGTTACCTTCAACAAATTTATCGTCAGTATATATGTCTAAAATTAGATTGCTCTCTAGGAAAAAATGGAGCAAGTGTAAAAGCATTTTATTTCATACATAAAAAGTCCATACAAGTATCCTGCTGAAGAAGTCACTATTACTCCAGCTAGTCCCTAGCAAGGGGTTCATCAAGGGACCAACCTTCAAACAACTATCAGTGGTTCTCATCCTCCTTTCTATCCACAGAACAGCCTGTTTGATCTTGTCCTGCATTGAACTCCAATGTGCACCTTTCTTCATTTATGTACGTACCTTCCCCTATAGTTGATATTCCTCATTATGATCCCACCGCCCTCAGATTATATATTAACATCCCCTTCTTCCTTAGCTTAGACCAAACAAGCTATTGAAGCATAGAGAGTAAGACTAAAAGGGCAACTAACTACAACAATGCTTCCAACACTCTTTCTTGTCTCTCTAGTTCTCGTCTCATTAGCAACCAATGTAGCATCTCTTGATTTCTGTGTCGCGGACCTAACAGGTCCGCAAGGCCCAGGAGGCTACTCATGCAAGAACCCGTCTAAAGTTACAGTAGATGACTTTGTTTACTCTGGCCTAATGAAGGCCGGGAACACGACCAACATCCTTAAGGCGGCCGTGACCCCGGCCTTTGACGCTCAATTCCCTGGTGTCAATGGGCTCGGAATCTCAGCCGCTCGGTTGGACCTTGCCCCCAACGGAGTGATCCCCATGCACACCCATCCAGCAGCATCCGAGGTCTTAGTGGTCGTTCAAGGCGCTATTCTAGGAGGGTTTATAACATCCTCAAATGACGTTTACGTCAAACAATTAAACAAGGGTGACATTATGGTTTTCCCCCAAGGTTTATTGCATTTTCAGATTAATGCAAGGGGCATTAACTCTATTGCCTTTGTTACATTTAGTAGCCCAAACCCCGGGCTACAAATATTGGATCTTGCATTGTTTGGTAGCAAGTTGTCCTCTGAGTTGGCTGAGAAGACCACTTTCCTTGATGATGCGCAGGTTAAGAAGCTTAAGGCTGTCCTTGGAGGTAGTCCTAATTAATTAATCTGTATAGCTTTTATGTTGTAATCAAGCATTTCGTTTAGTCATTAATCTTTGACGTTTCCTTGTTTGCGTTGTTGACATTTTCCTGTACATCATACTGATCAGCTTAATTAGTCGAAGCTAATCACTTAAGCTGGTTAATGTTGTAGGTGGCTGATATTGCATGTCAAGCAAATGTCACTGAATTATTGTACTATAGTGCCAATTTATGTCCGTCTTTCATTAACGTCAGTACTTCATTGGTACAAACCCTTTTTTCCAAACAACTAACACAAGTAATCAAAGAAAGAACAGAGCAACCCTAAAAAGAAATCAGGAGTACATACATTGTTCATAATTCAGGTAAAGGAAAGTACATGTGATGTAATGCCACTTCTAAACCAAATCGTAGTTATAAGTTATAAGAAAACTTTTAAGTTGAACCGAAATGGATATTTCTAAACCAAACTAAACTGAATTCTCGACAACTAATCTGTTTTTTTTTTTTATAACAACTACTAATCTGAATTGAAGAAGTAATGAATGCCAATATATGACGGAATTAGACCCCTATTGTAAACTATCAACCGAGGGGAAACTGAACAGTAATTTTTAGATACACCCGTTGCAAGTCTAGGTCGGATAACTATTTTAGAAATAGACACACCCATTAATTTTGAATCGTATATGGGGTACCTTAAGCTTTTTAATGTTTTCACGAGATACCCCGGAGCTATTGAAAGTAAGGTGACAATAATTATTTTTACGTGATATGTGATTATTTTCTCTACGGAAAGTTGGTGCGGTTTTTTTTTGCCTATGTTCTTTTTTGGTTTTCCTTTTCGCACCCCCTCCATTTGTCCCTACCGTGCCGTTATTCTCCTTTTCGCATTTCTTCTCCCCTCCCATACATGTAACTCCTAATTACACCATTAACAGTATCGAAAACGACATTTTCACTAATTACACCATTAACAGTATCGAAAAAGACATTTTCACGCTTTCAACTATTTCTACTTAACCACGTCACTCTTTAGTACGATTTTTTTGTCATTCAACTGTCTCATTAGGCGGCTCCAGTAAGGATTGGTATATAGCACAAAAACTACAAAGTTCAGGGGATACCCCGTACACGATTCAAAATTAATGGGTATATGGTGAATCAACCTAACGGTAAGGGATAGATGGTAAAAAATCCGTAAACAAATTGTAAAAATTATTGAATTCAACAACACAATTCTGAACTAAAACTTTGAATACGAGTTGAACAAAGCAAGTGAGAAGTTTCCTAGTCCTACTAGTGTGTTTGGCCAAGATACTAAAAGTGCTTTTACTTTGTGAATTTACTCTCATTCTCCCTCCTCTTCCTCCACCATCTTCAAAATGGAGTGTAAATTACTCTAAAAAAATGATCAAAATCAAAAGCATTAAATTGGGGCTTTTGCTTTTGGGCATTGTAAGAGTCCTTTATAGCTTTTAATAATTAGTTGATTTGTGAATCAAATGGAGAATGAGGAAGGAGAGTGAGATGAAAAATATAAAGAAGAAATACTTTTACGGATAATCTAGGCCAAACACCCCCTACATTTGTGAGAAAATTTTCGACCTTCCAATTCTAAGAAAGAGAAATCCCGAAAAATCCGTCAATAAATGACGAACTCCATGTAGGCACGTAGCAAATTTCTATAGAGCAGGAGCATTATTATCATCTACTTAAAATATGTTAAAAAATTCAGATTCATATGATTTTTCCTTTCCTGGGTTTCCATATGAAATTAATACAGGGCAAGCCAACAAGGAAATGACATAAACTGATAAACACATGAACCAAAACACATTAGGATTTAGGACCCCAAATCCCCAATCTCATAAGTAACAATATATTCGGAAAACAATCGTTCGAAAAATTACCCCAAAACCACAAGCATACTATACCATCATCAATGCCTTCCTCGGAAATGAGCAGGCCCGGAATTTCCCCTCGCCCACCAACTGTTTGATTTAATGCCTCAATGCAGAAGCACCTATACTACAGTGTCCAAATTTCCACTCTATGCTAAGGTAATGATCCCGTTAAACTGCTGCAAGTCAATCTTTCGTGTCAAATTATTTGTGACACTTTAGCTACCAAATAGTTGATATCAAAATTTGATCGAAGGAAATCGCGATAAACTGCATAACAATTTGCTGTATTCGGACGCGTACATGATCATATTATCACGTTTGCAACATCTCAAGTAATTGCATAGCTAGAAATCAAGCTAAAGGCGCATAAGTGCCCTTAGTTCAAAACATATAAGAAAGAAAAAAAGAGAATAACTTCTCCTCTTGTTTCGCACTCAAGAGGCTTCGAGGCATGTATCTTCAATTTCACCGAGGCACACGTAGATCTTCCACACCACTAAAGAGTCTATCCTCAGTGCTTCTTGTAAATGATAGGACTATACTTGATTTTGTTTTCTTTCTCGAGTCGTTCAAGTTGGATTGCTAGGTCATCTCGGGGCCAAACCACTTCTACATGCTCGAGGCTAGGCAGCTCGAAAAAACTGTCACTGAAGCTGATGTTGCATCTTTTCACCAGGACATGGCGCAGCTGAGGCATAGCATATTCGTCGGTGTTGAGAATAGACTCAGACACGTTCACTAGGTGAAGAGTATGAAGTCTGGGGAAGCAGCCCTTTGGCAAATTAATGACTAACTCTTTTTCTTCATCCCATCGGTCCCCAATTTTTACATCCACTAACTTAAGAATTCTTAAATTTGGAAACTTCGCAAGAGCGTTTAAACTCTTGTTATCCAGATGTGAGGCCTTTATTGTTACCTTTGTGAGGTCCAATATCTCAGCTACCTCAATCCCATCAAACATTTCTTTTTCACAATTAAATGCTATCTTGAGAGAGTGCAAGCGAGGTAAAGCACTAAGGTAGCTTGCAACAGACCAAAAGCCATGTTCACTTGAACATAATCCTAACCTTTTCAGGTTCGGAAAGAGACCCCTGGCAACTAGCTTTTCAAGTACCTGGTTCCCTGGGTCAATGGAAGATAAGATCTCTAGGTTGATATGAGGTTTCAAGGATGAAATGATCGAAGCCCAAAGGCGACTACCCCCTCCTAAAACCAGTTGCTGCAATCTCTTAAGCTTCATAATTAAAGCAACTTCAACTAGTAAGGATGTAGTACTCTCCATAATGAGCACTTGGAGATTCCAAAGCTCAAAAATGGAGGGTGGTACATAGTTGACACAAATTCTTAAATACCTCAAATTTGCAAGGTCTCGGATGGAATCATGTACATTTGTGCTGGCACCTCCTAGATCTAAGACTCTCAGCAGTGTGTACTCATTGTACAACTTCTTCCACTGTGACTGGTCTAAGATGCAAGGCTTGGCATCAAATGACATGAGACTTCGAACTGAAGAGGGATCCCAAGTTTTTGCCTGGAGAAAGCGGGCTGGATTTTTAAGAAAAGATAGCCTTCGTGGTCTAGCTTTGGCCAAGGACAATGCGGCAGAGGATTTTGCGGATGAATAGTTGGTCATTTTGGATTGAGCCAAGAAAAAGTTTTCACGTTCTGCCTCTCTTATACAAAGATCTCTCACAAGATCATGAATGCGACAAGTCTTCATGCCACCATCGGTTCTCCTCGTACCTTCTTGGACCAAACTACGGTCTATGAGAGCTTCCAAGTACCCCTCAGCAGCATCTTCAAAGGATTGTTCCCCTGAGGGCTGTATGAATCCTTCAGTCAGCCACATCGAAACCAACCGTCGAACTGACATCTCATAATCTTCTGGGAAAGCCGCAAAGTAGAGAAAACAAGGCTTTAACTCTACGGGTAACTGATGGTAACTCAAGGCTAAAATTTCCAAAGTCACATCATCTCTAGCTAGATAACCACTCACATCCGTAAGTGTCCTCGCCCATATTCTTTCAGATTTCTCTTGAGTGGCCAATGTACCTGCTATGACTACAATGGACAAGGGTAAACCCTTGCACCTCCCAACGATATTCCTCCCGATGGGTTCGAGGTAAGTGGGGCATGGATCCCCCCTGAACACCTTCTTCTCAAATAACTCCCAGCTCTCATGCTCATTGAGAAAACGAAGGTAGTGTGGAGGGATTGGGCTAGCATGCAATGCCACCTCAGATATGCGCGTAGTGATGAGGATCCTGCTCCCGTTACCATCATTTGGGAAGCATTCCTTCACCTCATCCCACATGTCTTTTTGCCACACATCATCCAAGATGATCAGGTACTTGGTAAGGGTAAGCTTTTGACGCAGAGCCTCCTTGAGCTCTTCTTCTGACTGCAGTCTCTCCACCGTTGATATGCTGTCAGCTACTTTCTTAAGGATTTCGCGGACCACTTGTACAGTATTGTAGTCTTCGGAGACAGATACCCAAGCTTGGCTGGTGAACTGTTCTCTTATGCTCTTGTCATTATATAGCTTCTTAGCAACAGTCGTCTTCCCGAGGCCACCCATCCCAACAATGGACATGACTTCCAGCCGAGACATGCCTGTGGTCAGCTGCTTTGATATCATCGACACCACATCTTTAAACCCCACCACTTCGTGGTCAACTTGGTTGCGTCGCCTTCTCAAAGCGGCCTCTAAGTGAGGGTTCATGCTCCCTTCCCCCATCTCAATATGGTACTTCTCCTTGTTGGCGTAGATTTGTCGGACAGTATTGTTGATGTCGTCGATCTCCTTGGCAACGCCTCGGAGCATCAGAGCATGCTCCGCACTGTGAAGAACTTTCTTCATGGTAGTCCTCCTTTGCTGCCTCTCTACATTAAGGAGAAATGTCTCAATGGTGTCCTCCGCCCGAAACGCAACCTCTTTTATTTGCTCTACCAACACCTTAACAATTTCATGCTCATATTGCTTCCTCTCAGCTGATGAGTCCCTCAAAAAGGACTTGATTAACCTCAGCTCCTCTAGAAGGGCCTTTACTTCACCAGTCACGCCACTCAACACCTTAGCTTCTTCGAGCACAAGAGTGCCCAAGTATTGGACCAGATTAGTGATGATACTTTCAGCCATTATAGTTGGTTAAAGAGTACTATTGCGTCTTATTTTTTCCCTCTTCAATCCCCTCTAATTTTCTTTGTGAATAGTATGGAGAATAACTCACACTAGATACTAAAAAGTCTCCTCTATTAACAAAAGAATAACTTGCTGGAGGAGAGCCAGCTGCCATCGCGGAGGCTCGGTTAAAATATTACTCGTATAACGGGCAGATCAGATCATGCAATTAAATTCATGGAGGGTGCAGCACTGCCGACAACTTTGCGCAATATATTAACAATTTTTTTTGAAGGCGAACTTGTAACACAAAAAATTTTGTGAATCCGTTTTGTACATGAGACTGGATATTAATTAATCATCGACTATTATATAACAATCCCTATTATTCAGTCTCATTTATAAAATGGGTTTACACAAATTTTTCTAAACTTGTAAAATCATGATGCAGCAGATGATGACTTTCTGTTTTATAGAAGTTACATGTGATGAATGCCACTTAGGCTAAACCAAATAAGTTATACAGGAAAAACTCATAAGTTGAACCGATAGTCAAAATGGTAAAAATTGCCTGAAAATTATTGAACACAACAACACAATTCTGAACTAAAACGTTGCATACGAGTTAAACAAAGCAAGGAAAAGTTTGGCAAAAATATGTGTGAACCTGTTTTATATATGATCGAGTAATTAATGATAGAAAAAGTTGATTAATCAAGGGTCATTACTCATTGGTGTGGCCCCGTCTCATATTTGAAATGAGTCAACACAAATTATTCCGTAACCGAGTCCATTACAAACTTTAGTGAGAAATTTTTCTAGCAAATTTCTATAGAGCAGGAGCATTATATTATTACAACAACAATAACAATCGAGTATAAATCTCCATTCAATTGGGGTACTCCGGTCAGGAGCATTATATTATTATCATCTAATAATAAATAAATTGTTAAAAAATTCAGATTCATATGATCTTTCCATTAGGTATAGTGCTTATAAAGTTAAAAGAATTATCTCCATGTTTCAACTTTAAACAACAACAATCCCAGTAGATCCCATCTGAGATGGGGTACTGAGGGAGCCTGATCTACGCAGCCTTACCCCGATTCGAAAAATCGAGAGACTGTTTTCATGACCCACTTAGTACCTTTATGAGAACTTTCTTAGTACCTGTAATGAAAAATCGTTAAAACCGATATACCCATAAAAACATTTGTACCTGCAATGAAAAATCGTTAAATACCAAGTGTACTCATAAAAACATTTACCCGTGCAGTGAGAAATCGTTAGTATCATATATTATAATAGAAATATAAAATCGCAAATAAACATGCCAAGCCTCTAAACGCATAAGTGAAGAACATGTAAAAAAATGTAGATAAGACAACAACAACAATCCCAGTATTTGCAGTTAAGACGATACTACCATATAACTGTGAACGCAACAGCATACACAACAAAAACACTAAACTCATCAAAAATCTTCACATGCTAACACTACACCCTATCCTAACAGGTGTAGCACCCTACCCTAACAATCTAGTACCCTAATCCTCATTTTCCAAGATCTCCTATCTAAGGCCATGTCCTCGCTAAGGGATAGGTCAGTCATATCATGTCTAATACATTCTCCCCAACTCTTCTTCGGCCTGCCTCTCCTTCTGACCCCGCTCACAACCACGCTCTCGCACCTTCGCACCGGTGCATCCTGGCCTCTCCTCCTAACATGCCCAAACCATCGCAGCCTGGTCTCTCGCATCTTCTCCACGAATGGGGCCACTCCCAACTTCGCCCTAACCACCTCGTTCCTAATCTTGTCCAGCCTAGTAAGACCGCACGTCCAGCGCAGCATCTGCATCTCCGCAACTGCTAAATTCTGCTCTTGGACCTTCTTAGTCGGCCAACATTCGGCTCCGTACAACATTGCCGGACGTACTGCAGCTCTATAAAATTTCCCTTTGAGTTTTAGCGGGATCTTCTTGTCACATAGTACCCCTGAAGCGGCCCTCCACTTCAGCCACCCCGTAGAGATACGATGGGTGATATCATTATCGATCTCCCCATTGCATTGCAAGTACGACCCAAGGTACTTGAAGTGCTCAACTCTGGGATTAACATCCTGACCAATACGCACTTCCTCCAATTGCCCCGCGCCGCTAAAGTTGCAGCACATATACTCGATCTCCGTCCTGCTCAACCTCAGACCTCTTGATTCCAAGTTGTTCCTCCATACTTGCAATTTGGCATCGACTCCAGCTCGCGTCTCGTCCACCAATACGATATCATGCGCAAATAACATACACCAAGGGACATCTCCCTGGATCCCTTTACTTAATTTATCCATAACTGTGGCGAACAAAAACGGAATCAGTGCAGACCCCTGGTGCAGGCCCACCTCAATTGGAAAATGGTCTGTGCCGCCCACCGTACGCACACAAGTAGTTACACCCTCATACATATCCTTAATGACCCTAATATATACGTCAGGAACCCCTTTACTCTCCAGACACCTCCACAAGACCTCCTTAGGGACTCTATCATATGTGTTTTCCAAGTGAATGAACACCAAATGTAAATTGCGCTGTCATTCCCTGTATAGTTCCATCATGCGCCTTATGAGGTGTATGGCTTCAGTCGTCGATCGACCCGGCATAAACCCAAACTGGTTATCGGAGATATCAGTATCCTTCCGAAGCCGCATCTCAATCACCCTCTCCCACAATTTCATGGTGTGACTGAGAAGTTTAATCCCTCTGTAATTGCCACATTTCTGTACATCCCCTTTGTTCTTGTACAGTGGCAATAGTGTGCTACTCCTCCAATCTTGCGGAATCCTTTCACGTCTTAGAATGTCATTGAACAATCTAGTAAGTCACGACACTCCACCTTCCCCCAAACACTTCTAGTCCTCTATAGGTATCTCATCCGGGCCTACAGCTCTTCCGCTCCCCATCTTTATCAACGCCTCCTTAACTTCCTCACTAGAGATGCATGGGCACGAACTATAAGTTTGGGCATCCCCTGAACGCCCTAGGTCTTCCAGATGAAGCACATTATCGGCCTGCTCGTTGAAAAGGTTATGGAAGTAGTTCAGCCACCTCTCTCTCTTATCAAGCCTTCATCTACTAGGACTCTCTCATTCTCGTCCTTGATTCACCTTACTTGATCCAAATCTCTAGTCTTCCTCTCACGCGCCCTGGCTACCCTAAATATATCTTTTTCCCCTTCCTTGGTATCCAACCTTTGATACCACCCCTCATAAGTCTAAGACTTCGCCTCTGCCGCCGCTCTCCTCGCCTCCTTCTTGGCCACCTTATACATACTCACATTTGCTGTCTTCTCCTCTTCATTGTTGCTGCTTGCAATCGCTCTAAATGCCACCTTCTTCGCCTTGACTTTGCTTTGCACCTCTACATTCCACCACCATGACTCTTTTTTGTTCCTCCTACCCCTTTTCGACACCCAAAGGGTCTCTTGTGATGTCCTCCTTATGAAGTCCGCCGCAGACGGCCACATCGTGTCGACATCCTCGGCGACGTCCCAATGGCCTTCCAATAGCTTGTCTCTAAACTGTGAGCAATGGTCCCCCCTTAGCTTCCACCAGTTGATCATGCCTGGGTTAAACCCTATCCTCTCACCATGCCTTGTCCTAATCGCCACATCCACTACGAGGAGTCTATGCTGGGAAGCCACACACTCGCCAGGGATGACTTTACAGTCCTTACAAAGAGGTATGTCTCTGCGTCGCATGAGCATGTAATCAACTTTAGGTGATTATGTACTTAGCAAAATGGCTATGATAACCTTTCAATACTTCTAATTTTTGGTGAAGTTGTTGAAATTCAATCATCAATGGGTCATTCTCGAAAACAACCTCTCTGTTTTCTTAAACAAGGTACGGTTGCGTACATTCTGGCCCGAGCACCCCCATTGAATAGGGATTTACACACGATTGCTAACTTGTTATTGTTGTTGTATGATCTTTCCATTTATTGGGTTTCCATATGAAATTGGTTGTTTGGTGTTGTTCACTTGTTTGTATGTTCTTCCTTAATCCTTACTAGGTTTTAAACGCAACAAGCAAATGACATGAACACATGAACCAAAACACATTAGGACCTCAATCTCATAAGTAACCATTCGGAGAGCAATAGGTCAAAGAACTATCCCAAAACCACAAGCATACTATACCATCATCAATGTCTTCAACGGAAATGCGAAGGCCCAGCAAAGCCCTCGCCCACCAGCTGTTTGATGCAATGCAGAAGCACCTACACTATAGTATCCACATTTCCACTGTTTGCTAAGGTAATGATCCCATTAAACTGCTGCAACTCAATCTTTTCGTGTCAAATTAAAGTGATTTTTGTGACATTTTAGCTACCAAATAGTTGTTATCAGTTTATCACAATTTGATCAAATAAATCGCGATAAACTGCAAAACATTTGCTGTATTCAAACACGTACATGATCATATTATCATGTCTGCCAAATCTTAAAGAAATAGTACTAGAAAGAGATAAAGCTGAAGGAGCATAAGCACTCCTATTTCAAAACATATTGAAAAATAAAACGAAATTAACTTCCCCTCTGGTTTCGCGCTCAAGAAGCATGTATCTTCAATTTCACCGAGGCACACAGGTCTTCGCATGTAGCTGAGTATCTTCAGGTTTTCTTGTAAATGAATGGACTGTAGTTGAGTTTGTTTTCTTTCTCGAGTCGTTTAAGTTGGTTGGCCAAGTCTTCCACAGGCCAAACAACTTCTACATGCTCGAGGCTTTGTAGCTCAAAAAAACTGTCATTGAAGCTAATGTTGCCTCTTTTCACCAAGACGTGGCGCAGCTGAGGCAGAGCGTTTTCTTCGCATGTGAGGCGTATAGAATGAACGTCCACTAGGTGAAGGGTATTAAGTTTAGGGAAGCACCCCCTTAGCAAATTAACATCAGGCCAATAACTACAGTCTATGTCATTTAATTTGAGAATTCGTAAATTTGGAAATTTCCCAAGAGCATCAAAACTCTTATTCACCAGAGTTGAGGACTTTATTGTTACCTTTCTAAGATTCAATATTGCAGCTGTCTCCATCCTGTCAAACATCCCACTCTCCCTGTTGTCTGAGATTTTGATCGAGTGTAGGCTGCGTGAAGCATTGAGAAAGTTTGCTACTGACCAGTACTTAGACCCTTCACTAGGACATAATTCTAACTTTCTTAGGTTTGGGAATATACCATTGGCAACAAGCTTTTCGAGTTCATCGTTTGGGTCAATGGAAGATAAGATCTCGAGGTTGGTATGAGGTTTTAAGGATGAAATGCTGAAAGGCGAAAAGCGAGTACCCCCTCCTAAAATCAGTTGCTGAAGTTTTTGAAGTTTCATAACTGCGGTAATGTAGACTAGTAAGGATGTGGTACTCTCCATAATGAGCACTTGGAGGTTCCAAAGCTCAAAAATGGAGGCTGGGACAGAGTTAACAAATATTCTTAAATACCGCAAATTTGAAAGGTTTCGGATAGAATCACTTACAATTGTGGTGCTACCTCCTAGATCTAAGACTCTCAGCAGTGTGTACTCGTTGTACAACTTCTTCCACTGTGATGGGTCTAAGATGCAAGGCTTGGTATCAAAGGACATGAGACTTCGAACTGAAGAGGGATCCCAAGTTTTTCCCTGGAGAAAGCGGGCTGGAGTTTTGAGAAAGGATAGCCTTCTTGGTCTAGATTTGGCGAGGGATAATGTGGCTGAGGATTTGGCGGATGAAAAGTTTGTCATTTTAGATTGGGCCAAGAAAAAGTTTTCACGTTCTGCCTCCCTTATACAAAGATCTCTTACAAGATCATGAATGCGACAAGTCTTAATGCCACCATCGGTTCTCCTCGTACCTTCTTGGACCAAACTACGGTCTATGAGAGCTTCCAAGTACCCCTCTGCAGCATCTTCCAAGGATTGTTCCCCGGAGGGCTGTATAAATCCTTCAGTCAGCCACATCGAAACCAACCGTCGAACTGACATCTCATAATCTTCTGGGAAAGCCGCAAAGTATAGAAAACAAGGCTTTAACTCTACGGGTAACTGATGGTAACTCAAGGCTAAAATTTCCAAAGTCACATCATCTCTAGCTAGATAACCACTCACATCAGTTAGTGTCCTGTTCCATATTCTTTCAGATTTCTCTTGAGTGGCCAATGTACCTGCTATGACTGCTATGGACAAGGGTAAACCCTTACACCGCCCAATGATATCCATCCCGATGGGTTGGAGGTAAGGGGGGCATGGATCCCCCCTAAACACCTTCTTCTCAAATAACTCCCAGCTCTCATGCTCATTAAGAAAACGGAGGTAGTGTGGAGGGATTGGGCTAGCATGCAATGCCACCTCAGATATGCGCGTAGTAATGAGGATCCTGCTCCCGTTACCATCATTCGGGAAGCAATCTTTCACCTCATCCCACATGTCCTTTTGCCACACATCATCCAGGATGATCAGGTACTTGGTAAGGGTAAGCTTTTGACGCAGAGCCTTTTTGAGCTCTTCTTCTGACTGCAGTCTCTCCACCGATGATATGCTGTCAGCCACATTCTTAAGGATATCGCGGAGCACATGTTCAGTATTGTAGTCTTCGGAGACCGATACCCAAGCATGGCACGTGAACTGTTCTCTGATGCTCTTGTCATTAGAGAGCTTCTTAGCCACAGTGGTCTTCCCGAGGCCACCCATACCGACAATGGACATGACTTCCAGCCGAGACATGCCTGTGGTGAGCTGCCTTGATAGCATCAAAAACACGTCTTTAAACCCCACCATTTCGTCGTCAACTTGGTTGCGCCGCCTCCTCAATGCGGCCTCCAAGTGAGGGTTCATGCTCCCTTCTCCCATCTCGATCTGGTACTTCTCCTTGTTTGCGTAGATTTGACGGATAGTAATATTGATCTCGTCAATATCCTTAGCAACGCCTCGGAGCATCAGAGCATGCTCCGCACAGTGGAGAACTTTCTTCATGGTAGTCCTCCTTTGCTGCCTCTCTACATTTAGGAGAAAGGTCTCAATGGTGTCCTCCGCCCGAAACGCAACCTCTTTTATTTGCTCTACCAACACCTTCACAATTTCATGCTCATATTGTTTCCTCTCAGCTGATGAGTCCCTCAAGAAGGACTTGATCAACCTCAGCTCCTCTAGAAGGGACTTTACTTCACCACTTACGCCAATCAACACCTTGGCTTCTTCGAGCACAAGAGGCCCCAAGTGTGTGACCAGATTAGTGATTATACTTTCAGCCATTATAGATTGTCAAAGAGCGCGAACTATTGCGCGTCTTCTTTTTTCCCTCTTCTAACCCCTGTAATTTCTTTGTGAATTGTATGTATGGAAAATAACTCACACTAGATACTCAATCTCCTCCTCTTTTAACAAAAGAAGGACTTGCTGGCCATCGCGGAGACTCAGTTAAAATATTATAACGGGCATTTAATTTCATGAATCGGAGGGAGCAGCAAAGCCGACAACTTGCACAATAATATCAAAACTTGTAGAATTACGACTTAATAATGTCTATAAAAGTTAGTAAAGCTATGTTTTGATGAACAAGTTACAATTTAGTATACGATTTTTCAATACAGTACACCATTCACATTCCTTCATCGGACAAAACAAATCCTAATGAAATGCTCAACTAGTGAAATTTTGTTTGGGCCCGGCTACTTGCTTACTTCTTGTCAGAGCAACATGTGCTCAACATGTGCTAATAAAGTACTATCTAGAATAGTAGAATAGCAGCTGCAGTAATGGTCAATATGTACTCTCCACATGACTTCTTGAGTGTCCGTTTGAAGGCAGAAAAAAATTAAATGAAATGAAGAAGAAAGGAGCGGTGAGGCCGTGAGGTATTTCTGCGGACAAGGTCATAATTGACATATTACATTGTGTTCTGGGTGTATCTAATACCGTACACCTCTCTTTATAACTAAGTCTATAGCATATAAAATGTGGGTACGGTGCAGAGTACACCCGAGTGTGATATGATAGTTCTTTTTCGCCAAACTTAACTTAACTTTTTGCTTAATTGTTTTGTCTTTCAGTTCCTCTTCAAAGTCACGAGTAGACATGATTGGCACTACAATTTTAGTAGTTCAAAGGTACAAACAATAGAAAAACGTTCAACTATCTCTAAATGTTAAATATATGTAAACGATATAGAGTTGCGATTGAAGGTCTTTTAAAAAGTTGTAGAAGATTGTAGAATGGTGGCGTCACAAAAAAGTTATAAGAGTTCCCCAAAAAAAAGTTATTTAAACATAAAAAGAGAGAGCACAGCTGCTCGGTAAATCGTAATAAATTGACAATAATGTAGTAGCCTCTAATTATAAACAAACTATCCTTATATTGACTTTCGTAATGTCAGATTAGTTAAAAACGTAGAAAAACCAATGCTAATTCCTTAAGAAGGTTTTTGCGCAGCTCAACCGTGAAAGATCTTGTCTTCCATCTCATTCGCACAAGTTCCTGCAGACAAGACGATAAATGAGATTCAGTACCAATAGTTGCGTACATAGGCCAATGGCTTCATTCACATTTTATCCCTGTAACAATCACTACCACCAAATTGTTCGTGGAAATTTAATTTGATGTTCATTAATTTATGGTGGCTAATCGCTTGATTTAAGTAGTTTGGTTGACGTATACATGATAGCCTAATAACTTTGAACTAAGGAAATTGACACTTGTTCTTTCTTTCCTGTTTACCCATCAGAAAACAACCAAAAAATTCAAACCATTGAATAAGAAGACTCCAAGAGTGCAAGGAGACTCCTACCTTATGAAGCGTATGGCTAAAGCTGTAATCGCGTAGCCAGCTAATCCAACGGAGATCGTAGACAAAACTCTACTTTTGTCAGATTTTGCTGTTACATCAGCTGTTAGTTCAGCTATCAGCTCCTCCTTGCTCTTGGATGTACTGTAATTCAAACCAATAATTAGCATAAAAAGAGAGATTTCATCATCCAACGAGTAATAAGTTTCAGTTCAGTTCAATTAACATCGCTTAAGTTATGGAGATATTGTAGTATCGACAAACGAAGCGCAAGAAAGCTTTTCTTACAGGAAACAACGGAGCCCTTCGTAGGGCTTGATTGACAGAACTCCATTTTCCCAACTAACAATGCCAACTGCAGTTAAACAAGAGCCGAGAGGGAGGATGTTTTCCTCCTCCATAAAGTCAACATGCAGCCGACAGCACTGCACCAGGAGAGAATTCATCATTTAGAGAGCTACTTCTATCATCTAAGAATAACTTTGAATTGACTAACAAGAAGATGACTTACCCTATCCACTTGATGATTATAGAGTTCCTTCCTCTCATGGTACACTCTTTGGAGGGGGACTTGGTTATCCAAGTCTGCCGTATTAACAGTGACATATTCTGCGCAAGGCTTCTTGACATGATCTACAAGAACAAAGGTAACCTGCAAAGAAGAAAGATGATCATAATTTTTCTACCTACTATGACATGACTCTGAATCAGTGACAACATAGCTTAAATTGCCCCCGAACAGTCCAGTCAGGAGGAATTAATGAGATTACCTGTTGCCGTGTGCTTGAGACCACCTTTTCTTCTTCATAATACTTTCGGCCGTTGCCATTCAAGTGTGCTGATTGCTGATAGAATATGTGCTTGATTTTCAACAAGCAACCACATAAAAGGGAATTTTCAGCTACTCAAAGTGAAAAAGTTGTCAAAAATCACGTCTACTCATGAATAGTTAATGGCAAAAAGCTAAGTCCATCATCATGTGTTCATGTGAGAAATTTTATCAGCAGTTTGCCTGTTTATATGAGTTTGTAGGATTCATGTAGAGAGCACATTAACAGAAGTACGAGAATAATGGTTTAATTTACTAAATTTCACAAAGTATATCTCGCCTACATGCCCTAAAAAACTGCTTATTAATTGAACAATTTTGATATCCTTCAATTCGTAACCACAAATTACTCTATTCAATGTGGTTGGGTGTCAGGATATACGCAACCTTACCCATGTTTAAGATAACAGAGAGGTTGGTCCGACACGAATAACTCTATACATATACATAATACTATATGAACTTTGCATTGTGCTATTGCATATAGAAAACATATGAGAACCAAATAATAAAGAGAGAAACATGAAAAACTGAAAGCACATACCACGGTTCTCTTCTCGATCACCAAGGCTTCCTCATTAGTTCTAGACGATCGTAAAGAATTAACTTCCAAGCCTGATGACTCCGAACTCGAAGAGGATGGGGAAGATTGGCCAATATCAGTGACCGATCTCGGCATGGCATGCCCACGTACGAAAACAAGCTTCTTAGCATCTTGGTGAGGGAGGATTGACTTAAGGCAACAAATTGGAACAACGGGTATTGTATTCAAGGACTCTATAAACTCACGCTCTTTCTTGGTTCTGCCTCGCTCCCTTGATGCTAGTAGGGCTACGACTGCTGAGGAAAACCCTGCCAATATTATCGACATTGTAGCGGGTTTTTGCTAACTGTGTTTGATACTTGACGATGTCCTGGGAATTTTGGAAGCTAGAGAGGTTTAAGGTTGTCGATTATTGTCGTTACGAGGGGTTAAGATTCTCATAATATATAGTCTGGAAAATAGGTGAGAGTCCAAGATCTCTCGTTGACTTTTTATTCAAGAAATTAGATTCCTCGTACCATAGGGTTCAACTTTAATCTATAAAATAAAAAGAACAAGAAAAAAAATAATCCGGCACAGGTTTTTTTTTTTTTATAAAAAAAAAGTGCCATTTAAAACAAATGTAATTGTTGTTTTTGATAAATTTTTGCTCAAGTTATCTTCTATGAGCTCCCAGAGTCTTCTCCAAGCCTTGGTCCCAACTCCCAACCCAGTCACGACCAAATTGAGTATCCTTGCGACCCTGCCACATACGTGCACGACCAATTTTGATCATGGCATGAGCACTTAAAATTGTTCTCATATTACCGATTATATTTAATCGTGACTCAAGTATAAAACTCTGCCTATTTCTTTTAGTTCTTCCACTTTGGTTTAACGAACAATTTTGATTCAAAAATGTTAGTTTTGTGTTTGGGGGGCATTGAGTGATGTAGTAAAAGAACAAAAAGAAACATAAAGAGTGCTTAATTAAGACTTTGAGACTAGTAATGATTTTTATAAACAATCGAACAAACACAAATTGAACCTGTGCGATGATTGCTTAATGATGCGAGGTAGAACATCACCAAGTTTGGAAGAGTACTGATTGATTACATGGTGTCAACCTACAGAGAAAAGAGTGAACTCTCCAAATTTCTTAAGTTCGATATGTTTACAAGATACTGCCCTCCATCACCAAAATAGCAAGTAATGAAGCTATATACACGGTTAAAGCTTCCTCAACCTCTATTGAACTTAGAACTATTCTAGCACTAGCAACCATATGTACCTCAAGAATCATAGATCCTAACAGAGTTCCGGATTTCCTGCCTGCACACTGGACATTTTGGTGCCAAATCCCGTTCAATAGCCAAGGCACATCGCTGGCAACAAACCATGTGCCCACAGGGTACAAAAGCAGACCGCCGTCTTCTCATAAGGCAGACAACACATAATTGCCCATCAGGCACATCTCCCACATCTTCTTCTTCTTCTACAACTTCAGCCTCGACAATACTGCCGCTAGCATCGGTATCCTGGCTTTGCTGTTGAAACCTCCTCCTCTCTTCCCGCCATTGCTTCCATTTATTCCAGTTCCTACGAAACAAAACAAAGAAATTACAATCAGATCATGCAGACATTGTTATGGATGACCTATTGATATTTTCCCCTTATTTTTCTTCTAGTGTAACCTCAGGCATGAGAACCAAAAGGATACCGCTTAAATAAAATCCAGAAAGCGCAAAAGTTCCTGAGATATAGGATTCGGAAACACCTAAGAAAAGGTAAAACTGATGCGGCACATAGAAAAATAGTTCATAACTGCCTTCAAATTTCGAAGAATTTGTTGAATATTGGATTGAGCAAACTCATGGTCCCCTGATTCTTACGTTGAAAAGAACTTGACGCAAAGTAGCTACATATCAGAAAATTTTGTTGAGAGAGAGCAAGGAATGGACTCAGGGAAGCAGGAACTCGGAAAGGTGCAAGTCATTACAGCAGATGAAGACAGAAAAGGGGAAAATGGGTGCAAGGAAATTTAATCTCATAAAGCTCCACGTGAATAAAGTAGGCAAAAAAAGATTGCCGAGACCTTTCCATCTGCATGAAGGATCTATGTGGCTTTGCGGCAATGAAGCCATCTACTAGGCTACATTCGTCAACATAAATTCTCAATAATAAAAAGAGAAGGAAAAAGAATAGTATCGACTTTTATGTTGGAGAGACAAATGTTTGCCCTGGATGACAAGAGCAAACGTCTGAGAGAGGAATAGATGAGACCACAGTTGGCTAGCACAAGCTAGATCTTGGTCAAGATGATAGAACGTGTCTAATGATAGTTTGAACAGCCAATTACAATTTACAAGCTGAGCAACACTAAAAGTGTCCCTTTTAAAGGGAAAAAATAACATGAGACTATGAGAGTCCATGCAAAGCCTGGCTACTCCCGTGGGCCCTGAAGTAAAAAGCCACGGAAATCTCCCATGGCCTTGAGGAGACTGAACTTAGGACCTCTGGAATAGATCTCCAGAGATACCAACTCAGGGTTAGAGGTGTCGAAGATTTTAGTTCTCAAAAAAAAAGTAAGAAAATGAGAGCCACGGTAAATCTAAGTGAAGAAAGGGCTAAATTAATCAGGTTTGTGAATTTATGTTTACTTGAATATCTATTTTCTAGTTTTGTGCAGAAGAGAAACACATTGTCTTGGTGTGTGTTCCAAAGAAGAAAATTTCCTCAAAAGAAAACACAATAGCCATGAACCCCCCC
>ONZK01002815.1:20041-45724 GCA_900322385.1 Pharnaceum exiguum | reverse complement strand
AAGGTTCATAAATGTTCACTTTTTAAGTTTTATATACAGAAAGAAGACATTCCATAGGGATTCATCATGTAACTTGCCTAAAGAATCATCCTAGTCAAATAAGCACCAAAAAAATAAATCATACACATCAAATATGGCCTGAACCAAAATTGCAAAATAATAAAGGAGACATTCCAAAAGAAGGAACCAAAAGCACATATAGAAAATAAGGAATGCAAAACTATAACACACCTCATAATTGCATAACCAAGTACGCCGATGGACACTGAACCAACTATAACACCACTCCATAGTAAGATCTTGGACTTCGAGGAGAGATCAACTATCATCTGATCCTTTGTCATTTCGGTCCTGCGTCCAAGAACAAAGCAGCCACGTCAGTGATCACTCACAAAAAATAGAAACAAAACGCATAATTTCTGACACAATTTATTTCGTGTTTCACGGACAAAGAAACATGATGCCTTTTTTGCTTGAAAGCAAGAATGGGAACAAAGGAAAAAACATAAGAAGAGCACACAGATGACAGTCTACTAGTCTGGCAGGATCAAACAGAGTACTCACATATAGTTGACCAGTAATAACATTACGCAAAGCATGAGAAGGAAAAGTCTTCCACAAAGCATAAGAAGAGAACAAAGACGACAAAACACCTCTATTATTGTCACCTCATCCCATTTGACAGGGTACAGGGATGGGTGGGTAAAGCACACTGAGATTTAGGGGTCAGACATTCAGATATTAAAAGCAAAATAAAGCCAAACAAAAAGAGCTGAGAGCCTTACAGGAAATAAGGAAGATCGGTACTTGACTTGATTTCTGGGACAGCATTTCTCAAAGAACAAATGCCAACAGCAGTTATATCTTTTCCAATAGGAAGAATTTTCTCCTCGTCAAGAAGACCCACCTTTAATCCAGGTAAATCATTCGTCAAAAGGTAACAGAGTAAAATCTAGCTCCCTACACTGAAGATGAGCGAAAGAAAGAAACAGATAAAAGATGACGAAAAGAAAATGCCACATTCACAGCATATGACAGCAACTTACCGGGATTTCATGTCCAAAAAGGGCATGAACAAAGGTGTAAGGGGTAGCTTGAATTGGCTGCATTTTATGGTAAACTGTTGTCAATGGCAGTGGATGTTTTGAGCCATCCAATTCAACAAAGACATAATCAGATTGTGGAAGTCGACGATCTTCAATGAGAACAAACGGAACCTGCAACACGAACATACACCCCCTCCTAGTAAAATTAATTGACAACATTACATCACATAACAATAGAAGTCGGCTTGTAAGGAGTCAAGGACCATGGCCTCAATAATCTGTTGAAATGCAACATTTCAATCTGCCACCTATTGCTCTGAAGGAAATTACCGAAAAGAACTACTCCAACACAATGCCACTCAGTCAGAAAGCATAACATGTATGTTCTCAATATAGCTATCTAGGTCCTCTGTTCATCCAGAAAAGAGGGTTCTTATGGTCAAATACTCAAAGCAATTCTACCTAGAAGGAAGTAGTATGACAAGAAATCACCTGCCGAACTAGGATTTATTATATTAAAAAAAGAAACATCAATAAACTAACTTAATATCCAAAGCATAACAACAAAGAGCAAGAGGAATTTGGAAAAAAATTGAATAACAAGTTCATGGGCTCTTATCAACACTTTACACATTTCCTTTCTTCAAATACAAATGATCCAGAATTCCAAATAAAACTATGCTATTTTAACCAATTAGTTCCTACTCTAATGTACAGTGACCCTCCCTGTATCAACAATTCAGACAAGATCCAACTTCAGATCATGCTACTTACAGCTGGATGGATTCAGAAAGAAGCCACATGATCAATGCTTACGCACGACAGAGTGAAGTGAGGATATAAAAGTGAACAACTCCAACATTCACAAATAGTAATCAGTAATCACCACTGTTGAACTAAATCCTTTCAAATGTACCAGAGACCGGAAATCACCATCCATCACCATCAAAATATGCAGGGAAGATTGCTAATTTACTCATTAGAAAACTGACCATGAAGAAGATGAAATTGAAGTACCTTTCTTATGGATGTAGACCCTTGTTGCCTCCATGCTCTAGCCAAGACTCCTCGCAAATCAGGATACCATCCAAAGAGGCTTCTCCATTCGTTGTATATACACTGCACAACACACAATTTTTTTGTTGACAAAATAGACATTAGGTACATAGCTTTACCCAAAAACCTAAAGAGAAGAAATTTAACTTCTTTCCTGTAAAACAATAAAAGTAATATCAGAATTCAAAATTATATAGATGTTTTCTCAATTACAGAGCATTACTAAGGCTCCTTCCATTTCTTATACAATTCACTAGTCACTTCACTATAGTCCTGCACCTCTAATAATCAATCATATCCTCCTTCTAAATAAACTGCTAACCTGAGGGAACAAGTACTAGAAATCAAAAGGCACTTTCTTTCCTTCAAATAAAAAACAACAAAAAGAAAAAGGAACCAGCTTGCTACTGTTGTGGAGTTTGGTTGGCCGTAATCAACAGTTTTGGAATGGAATCAAATTATAAATAGAGGTTAAGGAGCGCAAAGAAGAGGAGAGAATGGAAATAGTAATCAATTACAATGAGAGCCTGACAGGTGAATCCCTCAATCCTAATTGTAAATAATCACAATTCCCTCATTCCTTCCAATAACTTTTCCCTCACCCATCTCTACTTACAACTCATGCAACAAACCCTCCAACCAAACAAGCCCACTTATTTAGAAGCCATTCTATAGGACTCAACAAAATTCATCCAAATCCTAGTTCCATAATACCTTGAAATCTACTAAACTAAATAAACCCTAAAGATCAAGTCTTTAGTCCTTACTCCTAACATTAGCTCCACTCCAATTAAATTAACTCACCTATCAACTACTTCCTAACTCCCATCAATAACCTTATTTCACCATCCTTTCTTCCCAATTCCCAAAGCACTAAGCCCCTCCACTCCAAACCTTATTTCTCAAATTCCATTCAGTTCAATTCAATTCAGAAATCGTCCCTAATTCCAATATACAAAAATCTTAATTGCCTAACCCTTTAAGTCCATAACAAGTAATAACTAATAACTACTTCCTAAATCCTAATTGGACAATTCCCATCAAACCCAATAAATAAATCAAAATAAATCCACTACTCAATTCCCAACTATCTATGCTCGTTTCAAATTAGCTGTCACATAAAACCGCCAATTAAATTAACTTAACAATAATAGTAACTTAAAACTACCCAATTCCCAACATTTAATAAACTAATTCCCCCAAAACTATATATGTTCCTCTCTCCCAAATTAGCTGTCACATAACAACACCAATTAAATTAAACCAACAGCAATAATAGTAAACTTAAAACTACCAACGCGACAACTAATTTAAAACCCGTCTCACTCACCTTCTGAGACCTTTCAACAACAACAGCCCTCTCCGAAGAATCATGAGAGAGAAGCACATCCGAATTCCAAAACCACCCACTTCCACCACCACTCGCAACCACAGCCTTAGCCTCAACAATCCCTCTCACAACAACCAACCTTCCACCTTCCTCCTCAACGACGTCGTTTTCGTTTTCGTTATCAGATGAAGTTAACAAAGAGCGAAGGTCGGATACTGAAACAGAAGGCGCGTCACGGATTTGTTTAAGAGCGGATGACGTGGATGCGAACTTGATTAAAGTGCGGACTGCCACGTAGGCGAGAGTTAGGCCTAAGACTGCCCCGTCTGCTGCTAAGGCTAGTTGTGTTGCGATTGCTGCTGCTGCTTGGTCTCCTGCTGACATTGTAGCATTTGAGGTTGAGAGGAGAGAGAGTGGAGTTGAGAAAAGTGATTGTGTTTTGTAATGTGAAGTTGTGTCGGGGAATTTATTTGGTCACGTTTTGATTTTGTTGTTTATGTTTATCGGTTTATTATGGCCTTATGGATGGTTTTGGTCTTTGGTGGGCTAAGTCTTATACCTTTGAAAAAGCCCATAAGGGATAGACTAGATTTTGTGACATTCCGAGAACATACAAACAAGTTTCTTAATGTTTTACCAAGTTAGTTGAGTGGTGACTGGTGAGTATAGGATCAAAGCATCAACAGTTTTTTTTTAAAGAAAATTGCTACATGTCATTTTGACAATTTTATCCAGCATATGTTATCCTTCATTCAGATATTTTAAAGAAAAGTGTAAGTTGAAGCTTCGCTATAATCATTGGGTATTTTATCAACGTGGGGTGGGGTTGATTAGAGTGATAAGTAGTTCCAAACCGATTAGGTGAAGTTTCGAGATTGAGTCTCAACCTATGAGGAAAACCTCGTTAGAAGACTCACCCGGTACATATATTGGTGCAACCCGAGTCTGGTCCAAATATAGTTGGAGCGGAGCCATGTTAAATCAGACGGGCAATTAAAATAAAAACTAATTCAGGCACTTTAGAAATAAGCTCGAAAAAGAAAATGACTTATAAATCTCTTTTGAACTGAACTAATAAAACGTCTAGTATTAAGTTTCTTCCTAAGAGGGCTAAGACAAGCAATCGGCTTTCTGTTGTCACTCTCGGCTTGACAAAGATGTAAATGAGTTTTACTAAACAAAGTTAAACTAAACCAAATTGCATATAGGCAAAACGAATTCAACAAAACTGAATTGGCCGATTCTAAAAATTATAACGGAATTTGATTCTACTGACTAGTGAACTGACACCGAATATTGATAAAAAATAAGTTATAGGGAACGGTACGTAGAACAGGGTAAAACCTATTGTATGACGAGGCTCGATCAATATGGAAGAAGCAAGTGTTTGAAGCTATTACTATTACTCAATTATACTTCATACTGCTCTTGAACATTGCAAACTAACTGAATTGACAACACATATACAATATTGTAAGAAGGGGGAAGTGCTTGGTAATTACAATATGATCAATCACGTACATTTTGCGTTGGAAGGGTTCTGGTGATGTGGTCAAAGTCACTAAGCTTCATGTTCTAATGAATTTCTCTTACACATTCTAACTGACTTGATCAAGTATAAATGATCTGATCAAGTCATTAAGTTCATTAGGCGAATCAATGTTTACGGCATGCCCAGTTCCTTCCAGTATCTCCAGTCTTGCATTAGGCCCCAATAGCCTGAAACAAAATGAAGCACAGTCAATCAAGCATCAATTTTTAATGATAATAATGAGCAACCAAGCAAGCATTTCATCTCATTGTTTGTTTACCTTTCTAGCTGATAACCCATGTATTTGGGAAATATTTTGTCCTCTTTGCCCCATACCAGAAGTGTTTTCTTCCAAAATCATCAACAATTCTCGAAGTTTATTAGTCACGGAATATCATGAGCAAAGATAGTTTACATTAAAATGATCTGCCAAGTATATCTACCTGTGACAACGTGATAAGTTGTGGACAAGCTTCCCCTGACCCCGATACTATGTGATCTATTAGCTCTTCCTTCTCTTTCAGGTACTTGTCAGCCTTCATTGAAAAATGCAAGTGCAAGTTTAACCATTTGGTTTAATATGCAGAGGAAAGTTGAAAACCTTCCAATACTTCTTATTTTTGGTGAAGTTGTTGGAAGTCAATACTTCAGTGCAGCAATTGGTCAATCTCAAAAACAACCTCTTTGTTTTCTTAAACAGGAGTAAAGTTGCGTACATCCTGACCCGAATACCCCATTTAATGGGAATTTACACTCGATTGTTCTTGTTGTTGTTTTAATATGCAGAGGAAAGTTGAGAAGTACTTTTAACTTACCTTGATGAACTCCCAGAGAAAGTAGTCAGGAATCCATGAAAGATTATACTTGTGTATCGACCTTTTCATGAGAAATCTGAAACCATCAGGATCCCGGGGCACAACAACCTCTTGTACACGCTTACCTAACTTGCTTAGCTCATTCAATATCTGGTCATAGGTAGCTCCTACACCGCTGCTGACAATCACATTTGCCTCAACCTCTTGAGGATACATTTCCGCCATCCGATAGCCCACCCACCCTCCATAGCTAATTGAGTACACTGAGCACTTATCCACCCCAAAACCCTTCTTTAGCCCTTCCATCACACACTTGGCCTGGAAGCGGGCGGTTCGGTCTGTGCTTTTGCTGTGTGATTTTCCGAAGAAGAGCAGGTCTGGCATGTAGATGTTGAATGATTTTGACAAGGATTTTACCTGAAATGATCAGTTCAAGAAACCATTTTTGCATCAAAATCTCCATCATTTGCGTCTAACTTGTTCAAAAATACCTTGCTTTCATCGCCCTATTCTCCTAGCCAGGCTTTAGTAGACAAAGACAGTGTAGGCTAAAACATTAGTACTTCAAAGTTACACTTGGGAAAATTTTGTTTTACTTTGGTACCGTGTGTGAAATGTCGATAATTAGTTGTGTCGTTGTGATGTATAATGCTCTATGATATGTACGTATTGGACAGACTCAATTTATCGACAAACCAAGACTGACAAGTGACAACTATGCAGATTAACAATTAGTTTAAGGTTTGAAATCATAGATATGAAAGTGCATGGTGCATAAATGGACATGCCTGGAGGAAGAATTGCCATCGTGTGTCCCCACCGCAGCCATGGAGGAGAACTAGATTAGGCCTATCGTCACGCCTATGATCAGAGATCCAAAAGTTTACGGTGGTTTGATGATCAACATCAACAAGGCGAGGCGAAAAGCCACAGTAGTGGAAGTACAATGAGAGAATAAAATCACTCACATGAAAAAATACTGGTGTCTCCTTTAACTTTGTTACATTGACCCAAATTTGCCTCAATAATGTGAGTAATGCAGACAGATACTGGTAAAAATGTTTTGCATAATCCATTATAAGGCTGTTGATTATGAAGGGAAGAATTTCAAGTAGATATACTTTTCCCTTGGAGATCAAATTTGATTAAGATTACAAAAGGCAAAAGACTCTTACATACCCAGGAGTATTATATGGAGAATATATATGCGTGGAAAGACAGTGAATAGAGGTGAACGTATGATGTGCTTGGCTTGAACATGTGTTGAACTGGTGAAAACTAGAAGATGTGTTGGATTTTAATGTCCTTGACACGTGAGTTCAGAGCAAATATTAGCTTATTTTAAGCCTAATTATAGTTTATACAGGTTGAAACTTGACACAGATGCAATCTTGCCTGTGTGATTTCCTAATTGGCTAATTGCTACCTTGTGAGGTGCTACCACTCCCAAATGTTTCCATCTCATACCTTTTGTTTTGTCCTTGTACATGATTGCGATTATAAGCTCCATCAGGAGGGCGTGTATCATCCTTTAAATGTACTGTTTTTCATTTAAATAAATTCACTACTATCTCATTTATAGAAAAAACGCCATCTCTGTCAGAAAACTCAGAATGGACATTTGTTTGTATGCTACACGCCTACACCTGCATTTGTATGGTTGTGTAGCTTTGATCTATAAATCGATCTAGACTGAATTGATTTATTTATTTTTATAATGTAAACACTGATCTTGAATAATACTCCTCAAGAATTGAAATTTTACTAAATTAAAATGCTCTTCTAATGAGACTACGGTCCCGACTCCCGCATTTTATGACTTATTTTCCACAATTTTCAGCTCAATTAAGTTCAAAGGAGTTGAAGAATTTTCGTAACTAAGAATTCAGTGCAATCTTGATATTTCAAAGGATCGGGAATGCTTACAAGAATCCCATTTAGATTATCCCAACATTATATTTTATTTTTGAGGACCAATCATCCCAACTTTTTTAATAACGTCAAAGCATGTCCTTTCAACTTTAATTTAATGCCTATACATTAGTACTTTGCTACTTTTACAGTCTTGGTGATCAGTGTGGTGGCTCTCCATCAACAAATAATGTACGAAATTAATATTTAATAAAGATTTAATTTAAGAAAAATGTGCACGGACATGCCTGGAGTAGGAATTGCCAACATGCATCGCCACCACAGCCATGGATGAGGACTAGATTAGGACGATTGTGGTGCCGATGACTAGAGATCCAGAAATGCATGGTGGTTTGATCATCCAAATCGACGGTGTGAGGTGTTAAGCCGAAGTAATAATAACAGTAAGAAGAAACAATGAAATCAGACAGTTGAACAATTATAGGACTGTTTTTCAACTTCCTAATGTTGAACCAACATTGCTTGAAAATTCTGAGAATTGTGAAGAGATATTGATGAAGAAGCTTTGAAAAATACATTGATGCGAATAAGCGATGAATTGGAAGTGGTTCATGCCAAAGAAATATATTCATATATGAAGTAAATAAAACAGTAACAAAGAAGATGATGGTGAAGTGATCACATGAAACGAGCAGTACTATGGTTGTTAGCCGTTGTTTAAGGAAAACATTTGCCGTATGTAGTGTTGTTCTGTTTGTGTAAGGCTTTTTGTGATGTTCCAGTGAGGGAGAAGCTTCAAATTAAAGGTGGGATGTTAAGAAAACATAACGGTTCAAACTATACTTTCTAGCTTAGGTCACGTCTATCAAAAGGAACCATTTTATATCTCAAAATGTATGTGTGTCATTGTGGCTGATTGCTCAAAGTTATGAGTAAAGAAATAGAGGAACAATTAATAGCAGAGTGCAACGAGCTACTGCCCATAATTCAACTAAATTAAGCAACATGAATTGCTTAAGTTAACCAAAAGGGGGAAGATACATGATCAAACTTAAGCATCTAGCTTAGCATTTACCAATCAAGTATTTTAACTTTATTGATCAATCCAGCCATCCACAAATATTGATTGTTGAGTATTCAACAAAGTACTAGTTATTTAAATCATCCGTTCATATATATGTCACCAGTCCTTGTAGATAAGACGTGGATTTTTTTTTTTTAAACCTGGAAATTTGTAAAAGCAAAGTAGATCAAATTAAGATGCTTCTGGAATCTAACTGCTACTAGCCTACTGTCTACTATACAGAAGCTTATCCTTGAATCTAATATGTGTATTACTGTTTGCTCTCCCACTTGAGATACGATTCTCCTGCATCTATGATTCATAGGAGAATGTTACTCTAGTGAATCTGTCTTCAAAGAAAGCAAGGCCTGAGCTCCTCCCTTTCAGTCCACGTCTTCTCGCGACACAACGATCGTTTACTGTCAGAATATGACAACAATTAAGCTAGCTAGCAGCTGAACTTCTTCTTTCTCAAATGCTTTTTCAGTGACATTAATTAGTGATCCGTGATACTAAATCTCTGAATGAGCAGAGTTATGTTTGATGTTTCGGCTGTTTCTGAACTTACAGACACAGTTAAGAAGGTTGGCGCGTTAAAAGATATGTCATTTGTGCTTCCGTTCAGCTAATTAGCCTCCCTTTCCAAATCCTTTTTCCTAATCTTTTCTATAGTCAAAAGGTAAAAGCAATGAGAAACGTAGATGCACATAGACAATGGAGAATGGACAGATATACCTTACTTTCCTAGTTTCCTTACCTCTATGGCTCTATGATTCAAATTCCTTCCCCATCCCAATGACATAACTATTTGTCCGTTGCCTTTTCTTTCCTTTTCCAACTTTTTGGACGGCTACTTTATACCTTTTGCCACCCAAGAGCCCCTTCTTTACAACTGGATTCCTTCTTCTATCACCCCCTCGCTTGTCCTATAAGTAACACCCTTCCACAATTGCAGCCTTCCCCTTCCTCACATTGATCAACTTCACCTGGTTGGAACCTTTTATGTAAGCAAAGTTCAACCAATGGCTACCACTGCTTACTCGAGCCACATTTCGTCCCAAAGGCCGGTAGCCATGGTGCTAGCCTTAGTTTCAGCAGTTGTGCTATCCCCGTTATATGCAAGGAGCAACCATGATACACGATATGACATCCGATGGAACTCTGGCTTTGTTCTGCCTATGGTATTAGCCGGACTCATAATCGCTATAAAGACGACGTCTTCCCCGTCGTCATCATCATCAGTAAAATCCATCATGGGGTCGCCCGATCCCTCGTGGGTGCTTCGGATTGGCGGATCATCTTGGGGACTAGCCGGAGTTTTGGTAATGTTGATGCTTGTGCTCTCTTGGCAAGACTCCGTGCAACATTTCCTATGGAAATAATGGGCTGATTTTAGGAGATGATTAAGACTTGCTTCCCTTCTGCTCATTTCTGTGTGTGCATGTTAATTCTTAGTTCGAAGAGGTGCTTCTGGTTTTTGCTTTAAGATCGCCTGAAGTAGAGTAGACGATAGTCATGTATTTATGTATAAGATTTACTGAAGGTTCAATGAGACTGGTTGATGCGATATTGGACGAAAATTTTGTATGCAGTTAGCATATGGCTCCTTATTCATAATATCAGAAGATATCCAATATTTCAGAACTCTAATAAAAAGACCGATTTTGTTTTATTTATTGGTTCTTCGTCACTTTACCAGTTTACTCACATGACCTTACAGAGGAACAAAATAGAGGCAATTGCAAACGAAGTATTAACAATATGTTGGGGACACTCTTTTTCCCTTCGCATTTCTGCAATTTGTTAGATACAGAGAGCTACCTAGCCACTAATTACCATATACAGAAACCAAAACAAACTGTTCTGTACAAATGGACATATTTACAAGAAAAATTGTTAATTCAACTGAGATCCTAATGACAAAGTAACATAGAGACATAGCATACGATCTATCATCAGTTTGTCCAGCCAACTACTCTAGTGCTTGCAGCCACCGGTACGGGTGAGAAAGGGCGGTCATACAGGCGTTTTATCCTTTCTCTGTGATGGGGGAGCGACTTGTCGGGTATGGCAGGGGTCAGCTCAATGACATCTCCCATCTTCAACTTGCAAGCTGGGTCAGTCACAGGCTCATCGTTTAGCCGAGGCCTCAATTCATTTGCTGAAAAACTGTACAGTGTAAAACGAGGACTACCATAGCCGGTTCTTTGTAGCACATCCATCATGGACGAGTATGGAGGGAACTCCTGGACAGACATCTGCAATGAAAACATTTATTAGTCTTACCCTTTAACATATATATTTATGCAACCTGTGAACCATTCCAAACTAACACGGGAGTGGGAAGGAACATAGCTACAAGAAGGTTGCACAGTTTCACCTGAGTAGCACGCATACAGATCAAATAAATGCGTCTTAACTCATTCACCAGAAAATAAGCAAAAGAACAACAAACGAGAGTAAGGTCAAAGTGAAAAATGGTCTTTTTGGCTTAGCCCTGAAGAAGTGTTGCCCCTCCCAGCACCCCACCCCACACACACAGACACAAAAAAAAAAAAAAAAGTTTGGGGAAAAGGAAAAGCTGATCATTGCCTGGACTCTGATATCTGAGACCGGTGGCACGGTGTGTAAGACAACAGGTAAGGATCACTTTTGAAGAAAACGAAGAGAGAAAAGCCATTGTTACACCCGCCTAACCGGTTCAACTGATTTAAAATGATCTACCTCCTATAGAAAATCAATTGAGTTTCGGAAGAAATGTAAATACCTACCCAAAAGCTAACACCTTGACTTAATTGACTCTGTAGAAGAGCTTCAAGATGTAAGCTTGGACCAGTATTCTCAATATATATGTACAAAAAGCTTGGACCAAAACAACCCAGGCCAATTTGACATTCATCTTGCTTTCTAAGAAGCATATGCTCAATTGAAGAGACTTAAAACACAAATTAGTCGACCATTTAGCCACTCACTAAGGACTTCAGCTTTATGTTAATGTTTATGTTAATGACTTTCAACAGCCAGATACACTGAGATGGGAGTTATGATGTTTAGACTAACATAAGGTACTTTCACATTAATGTGATAACAGCAATAAGTTATTACCAATGGAGAGAATGAACGAGAAGAGACTACTAAACTAAAAGGCAACAAAGGACTAACCTTCTCGTTTTCAATCAAGATCACATACACCGGTCCGTCATCACTGCATTGACCATTGAATGAATAAGGGCAGCCTTCAGAATGAACAGGAAATTTACAAGGTGGCTTGATCGAATCAACACAGCCATCAGAAGATATATCCTTCTGCTCAAAACGCCAACTAAGAACCCACCGAGCCCATTGAACCCTCTGTATCATATATGATGAGTGCTTACAGTCGCCCTCCTTGTACCTCCAATGAGCAGCAAATCCGTTCTCTGCTTGAAGATGCATTTCCATTGTACGAATTTGAACTTCAATATGTGCCCTTCCTTCACCTTCAACAACAGTATGTAGTGACCGATACCTAAAAGCAACATTGATATTTATAAAAACGAAGAATCAACCTGGGAACATTAATGCTGCCATAAGTGTAATACCACATACCCATTTTCCTTTGGAGAATCAATGTAGTTTTTGAAACTCCCAGGAACCTCAGACCACAACCGATGAACAACTTTAAGTGCTTTAAAACAGTCATCCTTGTTATCAACGATCAAGCGTAGGCCATGGATATCGTGAATTTCATCTATCGTCAATTTCTTCCTGCACAGAATAGGCACTGAGCAGTTAAACACCAAGCTCTACCAGACAAAGCACATGTCATACTCAAGCTAAGAGAGAGAGGGAGGGGGAGAGGGAGAGGGAGAGGGAGAGGGAGGGAGAGGGAGAGGGAGCGGGAGGGAGAGGGAGGGAGAGAGAGACAGAGAGAGATCATACTTCAACATTTTGCGATAAATGCTATACAAGCTCTTGTGCCGACCAGACAAGTCGCAGAAGGATAATTTTTCGTCCTTCAGAGCTCGTTCAAGTTTTTGTATTGCCATTGGAATCATTGCTTCATCATATGACTTGTCAATCTTCGATGACAGTTCTTCGTGTTGAGCGTCGTATAGATGCTTAAAGCACAGATTCTCCAGCTGCACTTTCCAGGTGGAGATGCAAAGCCTATTCGCCAATGGTACAAATATCTCCAGAGTCTCTTTTGCAAACCTCTGCTGCTTATGGACCGGCAAAGCTTCTAAAGTCAACATGTTATGCAATCTATCTGCTAGTTTTATTAGGACCGCCCTCGGATCGTCCATGGCTAAAAGCATGTTATGCATATTGTCTGCTTCAACGGCCTTGTGCGCCGTGTTATTTTCACGTGCCAGCTTGCTGAAGTGGCTCAGTTTAGACACCTATATCAAATTCCATCAACAATGGTCAGCTAAAAGAAAAGACAATTTCCCAAAATGCATGGCCAAACCCCACCACACTCGCCCAACTTCTCTCTAATTCAAAAACCCAAAAAAACAATGAGCTATAATAGACAGCTCTAGGCAAAAAGTTCGTATAATCTACAGATACACCTAAACTACCCAGCAAATCTCTTGTTCCCCCCTACAAAGTCATCTAAAAGGTAAAGCTGTAAGCAATTTCACCCTTCACAATCCAGAGTCAACTTGAGCAATGTTTCAACTCAAGAAAATGCTAAAAGTTCACAGACAAAGGGACTAAACTCTATTGTTCAGATCACCACAGATCTATACACCTACTTCCACACAAGAAAACAACAATCACAAAACAAAAGGTGAAAAGGAGTCATCTTTGTGGTCACCCCTTCACTACAACAAACCAACCAACGATAAGCTAGCAAAATCTGTAGTTCCTCCTATAAAGACATCCAGGGCTCAAGATGCATGTAGGTATAACGCCACCCCTTCATTATACAGATAGTTCGTTCCGCAAAGTTTCAACTGTTTTAAATGTACAACTTCAATCATAGAAACAAAACTCGCTAATGTTCAAATCACCCAACAGTTCTATGATCCCATTATACCACTAATACACATACTTGCACTCAATTACCCAACAATCACAAAACAAATTGTGAAAAAGAAGTCACCTTCTTCAATTAACCCAACCAACATATATTAGAATCATACATCAAACATCAGATCCAAATACCTGTTGAACCAAATTTGCAACTTCAGAGCCAAACAGGCTGAGAATATAATCATAAGTCACAGAACAATCATCCATTGTATCATGCAACAACCCCGCCGCTACTACCACTGCCCCTGACCCTACCGTCGCCAGTAGCATCGCTGTCTCCATGCAATGCTGCAGATACGGATGACCAGTTGCCCGAACCTACAAAAGAAAAACAAAATCATAACTATTGCATAAACAAACAAAACGCACCACATCAACTTCATTTCTTAGTTTAGCAAGCTTGCCAATTTCAATTCAACTCCTCCATCACACAACTTTTCCTGGTCAAATTTGTATTGAGCTATGAGAAATTGAGTAATTGACAACAATATACTTCTTTTCATATTTATATTAATACACCGTTTTCACACATCATATTTATACTATAAAAAATGTGAATACTACATATACTCCTCTAACCAAAATTAGACCTTTAACACACAAAAACTTGTCTGCGCCTGCTTTATACATAAGACGAGGTTACTAATGACAAAAATGTTGATTAGTGACTCATTTTCATTCATTAATGACCATGTCTCATATATGAGAGGGTTGTACACAAATTTTGCTCCAAATTCAGCTTTTTGTTCATCATTTTTATCACACAATTGTTTATCTAAACACCTTCAATATCGGGCTTCTATGAAACTTCAAGCTGTTACATATCTAAACACCTTCAAGATCAAAACTTATAACAAGTACTCTTTAATTGAGCTAAAATGAGCTCAATAGAAGTTGAAACGAACATGACCTTAGCCGCTAACTAACAAGGGACAACCATCCACTAGTTTAGCATATCTCGTCTTTTTCTCTCTCACATCAATATGCTAACTGCTAATTGCTTCTGCTATCGGCTAATTACCCAAACAAGGCCTAAATCCAAACGAATCAACCAAAACACAAAATTATACCTGACCGCGGTGAGCCTTTTCGGCCTCCCAAAACGCCTTAACAACAAACCCCTCTCTAAAAACCTCATGCTTACTTTGAGCAAGCGCAAGCAAATCTCCAACCACATCACCACCATCACCATTACCCTCCTCGTCATCATCTAATCCAAACGTCAACTCATCAACAACATTATACTCCAAACACGAACCCAACGCCGAAACCCTCCCAAACCCACCACCACCACCAACCCTACTCCTCGTATGCCAAACGTCGTCGTCGAAAGATGACAGTGTAAGAGGTGAGTGTTTCGGCAACGAGGACGAGATCAACGGTGGTGATGACGATGACGATGTTGAGCTAGGTGATGACGTGGACGGTGTTGATCTGCTGTAGAGGGTCTCAAAGTCGTGTGTGTGTATGCTGCTTGGTGGGGTCCCGTATAATGCTATTGTTGACACTGCCGCCATTGAAATATATAATTATTAAATTAAAAGTTAAATTAAATTGAATTTAATCGGATTTTTGAAAGTTTGAGTTTTGAAAATCGAAGATATGGGTTTTGTTCGTCTTTCGATTTTGGGAAATGGGTTGGTTTTAGTTTTTTGATTGGTGGTGATTTGTGCTTGTTTTTATACAGGGAGATCTGGGTGAACAATGAGAGTTTTTTTTCTTTTTCTTTTCTTTTTTGTTTTTTGTTTCAGGAAGGAAAAGTCAGTATGATGAGGCTGCTGCTGATGCTGCTAAGGCTAATAAGGCTATGAAATGAAATTATTATGTATATACAGAATTTTGATATTTGGGTTATTGATGAATGAAATGTATGTGCAATTGTTGTTGATCTTCTGGGTTAATAAGCAAAAGGAATGCAATATCTCTCCTCTTCTTTTATTATGGTGTTGCTTGAGCGTCCAGGGAAAGGAAGGGAGTGGAAAGACGAGATTGCCCCCTATGATAGGGACAGGGGGATATTGTTGAAAGTTGATTGATTAGTCAGGTGAGGGGTATGAGACCTTTATGGTTAATTATTGGATTAGCAGTGGATTAAGGCCTAATCTAGAAGGAATCTCGAATCAGCTGTTTGTTTGTTATTAAGAATAAAGTTTTTTGTTTGGATATTTTAGCAGTGTACAACTGTACAATTGGGCTAGTGGATAACTGGCTAAAACTTCTACCGTACTCAAAATAAAATAAAATAAAACTATTCAATTGGATTTTTTATTGTTGGTTTATTTTGCTGGGTGCTATAAAGGAGGAGACTGAGATTCGGCAAGATTATAAAAAGAAGATATAGATGGATTATTGGATAAGTTAGGTTTAAATAATGAAAGTGGGGCATGAGGATAAGCTTTAACCGAATGGGAACGAACAAAAATGTTTGGATTATAATCTTTTCAAAATCAAATATTTAACTATACACAAAAAAATAATATATGATCCCGTTTTATATTTAAGATTGGTTGTTAATCACCCATCGAGTGTAAGTTTTTTTTTTGTTGAGGGAAATATCTTGTGTAAGTTTATACACTATGTTTTTTTATCAAATATTATTACAATATATATTTTATATCGTTAATTGGTATCCTTATTAATTTATTATTAGTCACTATTATTCAATGAATCAAAGATTTATTATTATAAAAACAAATATGAATAGGAACTACTTTTTGTTGTGATGGGAAAATAGTAACCCTTTTTCTTGTAGAACCGGGAAAATAGTAACCATTTGAAAGTGTACAAAAGGTGCACCGGTTAGCAATATCAAGCTTTTGACGATGAAATATTTACCTCTATGTTGTAATAAATAAAAAATGTAAAATATAAAATCAGTAGACAAACATATGCATATATGAATGTACAATTAATTTCACTATGACCATCAAATAAGAAATCATTAGTATGTTCTTGTATTATTGAAAGTAGATTTTTTTTATATTTTTTAAGTGAAAGTAGAAAATTTTACTTGAAACGAAGTATAAAATTAAAGTTAATCACAGACACTTGTGTGAACTCGTGTATTAATGGTCATCACTGATGAGTCGTTAATCAACATATTTATGTCATTAATATCCAATCTAATATATAAAACGGTTCATACAAATTTTTATGAAAGTTACGAGTAACATATAGGTAACCGTACAATTAGAAAGGGTAAATCACAATTATAAAAATAATCACAAAGTAAGGTTGAGTGTTTTTTTTTTCCTATTTAATGATCCCTCTAGACTTCTCAAACTCATTTTATACACCTTTTTTCAAGAAGTTAGGGTGTGTTTTGGTCGGCTGAAAATGTATGAACCGAAATTGAACTAGACTGGAAAAAAACTGAACTGAACTGGAAAAAACTGAAAAAAACTGAATTTATCTGAAAAACACTGAATGTAGTTAAAAACTATAACTATAAATGAACAAAACTGAAAAACGCTGAACTGAACTAAAAAAAACTGAACTGAACTGAAAATAACTGAACTGTAGTAGTACCGACGAACAAAACACACTTAACACAGCCTTAGTGACATTCTTTTACTCGGTTAAGTGAAATTGGTCGCCGGTCATGTGCTCATTACTCATTAGTCATTACTCATCAACTCTGTAGTTCTGCAAGAAAGAAATAAAGGAGAAAGTAGAATTAATTTGGTGCTTTACGACCGTTTGTGTGGTTTGTAGGAACCTTTAATGGGGAGGTGACCTAAGCTTCTGGAAGACAAACGACCATATGGGGCTGGGCCTATGGACATGGGACCGATTTTTCGTTGTATATTGTGAAGACTGAAGAGTGGCGATGATCGTGGAAGATTCTGCGATTGCTTCATTTGCTTGTGTAAGCAAAGAAGAATCCTTCAAAGATAAAGTATCCAACCAATTTATGAACTTTCTTTTAGCGCGCCAATGCATGTTAGATGCTGTCTACAACTGCCAATACCTTACAGATAAAACTAACGAGCAACGACTAACGAGCAACGAGCCGGAACAATGCAAGCAAGGGTTAATTAATTTTGACTGAAGTAAACTTGATTAGATTGAATATTTTTTTATTTATAAAATTTATCTAACTTGACAACTTATAATGGAATAAAGATACTCTTTAGGTTTTGGGTGTAAGGAATAAAGATACTCTTTAGGTGGTGTCTTTATTAACTCTACTGCGACAGTTAGTTTTCAAATTTTCCAATTTAATTCAGTATATTTCTTAGTTTAGTTCATTTTTTTCACTTTAATTTAAATTATTTTAATTTTGATTTGAGTCCAGTTTAGTACATTTTAGTTTGATCCCTTAAAAAAACGAATTTGTTTGATCAATTTTCTTTATTTTAGTTCACTTCAGTATAATTCAAGTCTCGTACGAGTCATATGATCAAGGAAAAATACCACTTAAAGTGAGAACTCAAAAGAAGATAGAGTGCTCAAGTGGACCTGCAACCCTTAAAGTTGGGGGCTCGATTCTTATTTAATTTAGTGATTGACAACAAAAATAGAGTATGGGCTCGTTTAATATTATATTTGTTTAAAGCTAAATTAAATATTCCCTTGTTATTGTTATTAAAATGTTTTGTTTGATATTTTGAACTATATACATTTTGTATATAGTTTAGAAAATGAAAAATGACAATTTGCTATTGTATGGGTAGCTGGCTGAAATAAAAGATAAGAAATGTTATCTTTTGAGCTATTGTGTGGGTAGCTCGTTTAATATTATTTCTCTTGTTTTGGTTAAATACAGCCTATATGATATAAAATAGTGCTTTGATGGTTAACTATATTAAGAGCTTGTTTGTTTAACACCTTGTACCTATAAGAAGTTGCAATGCCTAGGAAGTGCACATTTTTGTTTTGTTTGGTTAGAGCAAATGCCATGGGAAGTAGCTTTCTATGAAGAGTAAGTTCCCACACAACATGGGAAGTTGCTTTCTATGAAGAGTAAGTTCCCACACAACATGGGAAGTTGCTTACCTAGGTTCCCCTTGGTGAGTAGAAATTCTCATGTAAATTCACATAAAGTTAATTCCTATGTGTTAACCAAACAATTTGTAAAAGTAGCTTCCCATATTTTGTAATATATATATATATATATATATATATAATTATGTGTCAAGAACTACTAAACCATAGGAATTGATAGGGAAGTGTCAATTGCCTAAGGAAGGCAAGGCTAACAACTTCACGGGTTCACTAATAATCCAAAAATAAATTACTAACTTTGATTAGTGATTCATATTTTAAACATTATTGTTTTAAAAAACTGGTTAATTACATGCATAAAACTGATTACTCATAAGTCATTTTGAAATGACTTTATCCCATTTTCATTATTATATAGTACTTTCTATCATTTTGTGATTATCATATATGAAAATAAGAATCCCATAACCCTCTAGATAGTGAGTAGTAGGTGTATAGGGAGGAGGCTTGGAGAAGGGAAAGGAAGATATATTTGTCCATTTAACATTTTATTAAAGTGTGTGTCAAATTGTAAAGAGGTAGAACTTTTTGAAACGGAGGAAGTATATAAATTCAGTAAGGTCCAGTGCCTATGAAGTTGAAAGAGTTATCTCCATCTTTCAACTTTAGGTGATTATGGACTATAGCAAAATGACTATGAAAATTTTCCAATACTTCTTACTTTTGGTGAAGTTGTTGGAAGTCAATACTTCAATGCATCAATTGGTCAATCTCGGAAACAACCTCTCTGTTTTCTTAAAAAGGGGTAAGGTTGCGTACATCCTAACCCGAATACCTCAATTTAATGGGAATTTACACTCGATTGTTGTTGTTGTTGTATATAAATTCAGTAAGTATTTGGGTCACCGAGTCGATTTAGTACTAATAATAAAGTGACTTATTAATGATAACGTAATTCGTACTAATCAACTTATTATTGACGAACTTTTTCAATTAAATCACTCAAAAAACTAAAGGTGTAAACCGTATAATACTTCTAACGAGCTACGCAAAAAGGGTAATACCGAAATTTCGTATAATAAAATCTTCTGACACAAGTCACACAACCTTGAACCTTCTCCTCAAGTTGATCTACGGAAGCACAATCAGCAAAATTCTCCTTCTAGGCTTCTAGCTATATCTACGTTTTTCTGACTTCTGAATACATCTTCTCACACACGCACAATCACGAGTCACGACACATGTGAGCGGCACGTATCCTTCTCATCAATACCCTTCACGGCCACGTGCTCAGCGGCCACCAACGACCAATGCAGACGTGGCACTTACCGGTTCACTATGGCGGCTCGATCGTAGATTCGTAGACTGGTCCGAACTTGGCCAGTAGGGTCATTTCTCATTTGGGATCTGCTGAACTAAACTTAATTAATTATCAAAATCTTATTACTATTATATTTTTATGAAATTATAAAGTAAAACCTTTACAATAACATAAAAATAATTACGAATGAACATCGAGATCAAAACTTGAACATTCGCAAATTAAGAACTGAATTGCAAAAATTGCACTAATTTTAAGTTGAAAAGAATATGCCCTTGGATATTGGTCGCAAGTTATTTTTTATTCTTGTGCAATTTAATTGAGCTTTTTTTATAGAGTATAATTTATGAATATAATAGGTTTTAGTATTGATTTTATTGCAATTATTTTATTATTTTATAATTTTTACTAAAATTAATGTTAATATAATTTTAATAAATAAATAATGCCAAAATAACTAAGAAAATTGATTCTACACAATTTTAATTTTAATTCACACAATTCCGTTCCAACTCGATTCAACTAAAATAACTGGCTATGACTAGTGACTCATGGGGTATTGGGTTCGTTGGTGACTTGGTGGGTCTAAAGCATGTGAATGCTGTCTTGTTGTCTTTGAAGATTTATGAGTACAACTACAACCTGATAACTAATCGGTGAGGAGCCACGTAAGAAAATTTGATCACTTTGAGGTTTCATATTTTCATTATTTTGTCAATCAAGTTTGACTGTTGCTAGTTGTGTCTTGTGTGAATGTGTGATAGTGTGGGTGCATGTACATGTACATGCATTTGTTCATTTTATTTTCTTGATGGGATGTATGATGTATCATCAACGGACGTAGTATTGTTCATTATGGTTTGATTTAGAGTCGATCACGGAAGGTGCAAGTTGCATAACGAGAGATTGCTTCGTAGAATCGTAGTGTTGACATTGGCATCTGGATAATTATTCTTGATTCTTTTGTTTTTGTTGAGAACCCGCATTTTAGAGTTTAGACCCATGGGTAAATATTCTTGAGTCTTTAGAATGCATTCCTACATTTCCCAAAAAAAAAAAATGATTTTTTAAAATTCATACACTTCTTTGTTTTTGTATACAGTAATTAAATTATTTTCATCATGCAGTAATAAGATTGCAAAAAAATAAAAAGGTGTATACAGTTCTTTGTTTTTGTATACAGTAATAAGATTGTTTTTTTTTTTTGATGAAAAGTAATAAGATTGTTTTTGTATGCAGTAAAATGTTATTTTGCCACAAAATATTAACTTTTTTGTAATAAGATTGCATCATGCCAATTGCCAAGATTAAATTGTCACTTATATGAAGATGTCAATTTATTTTCGTTTTATATTTAGCTGAATTGAGAAAAACGGGCCACGCTTATTATAAACATGTAAATGTCTCAATAATTGGACATTTTTACTCCCATGTCTTCACTTTGGTCACGACTCACACGAGATTGATTTTGCTGAACTACCATAATTAGGAGTTGCTGGCACAAGCGATCGAGGAAAAAACGCAAAACGTGGGTGGGCAAGGAAGGCGCTGCCGAACTGGGGAAGTTGCGTTACGTGTGGCTTGCAATTTTGCAAATGATAACAGTGTCTCACCATCCATGCAAATCGTGCAAGCAATTAGCAAATCGCGTGCATTTCATGACTTGGACCGGTACTACATTTGCATTCGCACACGCCATCACCCCCCAGGCCCCTCCACGGTTCCTAACAGGACACAATTAAGGTCTAGTTAGCTTGTGCATTTTTCTGTTTTTCACATGCCATCATGTCAAATGTTTGCACTTTTCGTAGTGATCACCACCAGCCTGTTGGCTGTTTGCAAGTTTCAAGTTTGTAATTAGTGTCCAGTAGTAAGCATTTAAAAACATGACCCTTGCCAAAATCACACATGTCACCATGTAGTTACGGGGGAAGAAAAAGGAACTTTCTTTCGTTACAAATAGTTGAATTAGGCTACGGAGTACGGAGTACTAATTAGACTACACTTTCGGATTGTTCTGCTTCCTAATCAAATAACGAGCGCCATTATTGCGTTTACTCTTTTTTTTTTTTTGATGTCAATATGAGTATAGAATATTCTCTTTTAACTTTTTAATAACTTCTTTCAGTTCATTTTAGCTCATATATTTTGATTGTAAAAAGTTATGGAAAGGGAACCATTGATTTTTTTTTTTTGTGTGAAGGGGGGCATAGCCCTTGATTTTATTAGATTAAGACGAGACTAATCTAGGTCGGGTACGACCCATTACATCATCCACAAACAAATTCATAATTTGGGGATGGGGTACATTGTAAAAGGTAACTGGAGAGTCACTAGAAAAGCTAAGTTTAGCTAAACTATCAGCAGCTACATTAGCTTCTCGAAAAGCATGTGTGCATTTCGTGCTCCAGTCAGGAGAGTTGATTAATGGCGGCATTGTTGGGTGATGAAATAGTATGGGCTTGAAGGCGGTGTTACTCCGTTGATCAACGCTACTGCAAGTTCAGAGTCCATTTCTAAGATTAGATGATTGATGCGCATTTGGTAGGCAATGCGGAGACCCTTTAACGCAGCTAGCAGTTCCGCTTTGAGAGCTCCACACCATCCAAGCTTTGCTGTGAACGCTCTAATGAAGGCTCCATTGTCAGCGCGGAAGCAGCCTCCACCCCCTGCATTGCCTGGATTTCCTTGTGCAGCTCCATCCACATTGAGTTTAATCCATCCTGGAGGAGGTGGAGACCAACTTACCTGAATTTCTGATCTGGAATGTTTCCCACAGACTGAATTTTGCCGTATATTCATAGCATCAGTGTACTCGCGTGTTTGTTGAAGGATAAAGCTATGCTGATGTTGAGGGATAGCTTCATCATCACCATGAGCTCGCATATTACGCCAACGCCATATCCACCATATTGCATTGGCGAATTTAGGACCCCATGTTTCGCTACACTGTAAGTTGAGAGTTATCCAATCCTGGAGAGGTAAGTTGTAGAAGTCGCGTTGTAGCTTCAGTGGCATTAATCGATCCCAGATAGATCGAGCGACGTCACAGTCACGTAGTAAGTGTAAACCAGTTTCAGTTTTGTTGCATTGCTTGCAATAAGGATTTGTTGAAAGGTGCTTCCTCACCCTCGTTGCATTGGCCAGGAAACCATCGTGCATCGCTAACCATAAAAAGGAGCGAACTCGTTGTGAGGCATTGACAGACCAAACAACCTCCCATTTAGGATCATGTACGAGGTCACCTTCCTTTGCGATTGATTTTATCATCTAATATTAATAGAGTTTCTATTATATTACTAATTGACCGTTGAAATAATTATTCATAAGTTGCTTTTGAGTTAATTCAATTCAGTTTACTTTATACGGAGTAAAGACTACATGACCAGACCATACTCGTAAATTACGTAGTCTTCATCAGGTATCAGCGCTTCCTAGTTATGCAACCACAATGATGGTAGTCACAACTCACAACTCACCCAAGATGACAAGAGGTTCTATAGGAAAGGGTCGAAGGAGGAAAAAATGGTTACGGGTTTCTAGAAACAACTTGAACAGACAAGGAAAGTTAAAATTTGTTGTGAGTTACATCAAACGGTTGGTGAAATCTTCCAAGGTCGATATCAATGTACGATTCTCAATTTCTCAGTATACAGACTTACAGAGCCACACTGCAGGCGAATGATACTGAAATCCTCAGGCCAGATGAACAAGACTCAAACTTTGTAATTGCCAAGTCCAGTACAGTTGCCTAAAGGAGGCCCAACCCAAACCCTTGCCTCACTTTTCTTTTTCTTTTTCTTTTTCTTTTTCTTTTAGAAAGTGAGAATGCCTACTCATGGGAGAACTTCATCAACTCTATGTTGGTGATCGTTCCCTCATTTAACGGTTTCCTAACAATTTTCTACAATAGTTGATTCTTTTTCCATGTTCCTCCGCCTGGTATTAGTGTTATTGTTAACTGTTAAGGCCCTTGTTCAATTTCGTGGTTTCGCCAGATTTATATTAACAAGTTCCATTTCAGTTCAGTTCGTACTCCAATTCAGTCCAAGTAATACATTTCAAAACAACTCAATTTAGTTAGATTCTTTAGACGCGGAGACGCCACCATGTACCTCATAATCTCATGATTTCATGGGGTATGGTATGTTCGATCTATGTGGGTTGAGCTTTTGAATCATCTAACTTGAAATGGGGGAATTAGTATCGTTCATCAATGTCACTGGGACACTGAGTTCCCTTGTGCATGCTTGAAAGTTGGATGTGACTCATGTGAGTTATTGAGGTGAAAATTGGAAAGTCAGTATTGTTATTAGTAGTTTGGTAGAATGGACGCATATGATACTGCATTTGTTTGCGACGATTACACGCTGATGCTAGTTGCTGGTGCAAACATGCCTTGATCTCATTAATTTAGTTCATTTGATCTCCGGAGTCTTAGAAAAAACATAACTACAGGGGTTTTAAATTCAACTTCTAAGAGTTCATGTGCTTGAAATCTGAAGTTAATGACCTTCAACTTCTAAGATCGAATTGGAAATGTTATCGTTATCATCATCTCTGTCTCTCAGTACCCCAGTGCATGCTTGAAAGTTGAAAGTCAGTTATCTAAAAGTAAACTCATAGGTAGTTTGGTACAATGGCATGTAGAAAATACTGCTTTTCTTTATCAGAAAATTTTCTAGAGCTATGAAACTACACACTCATACGAGTCATCCCGATGCAAACATACCTTGCCTTGTTCTCAATATCACACTAATCCTATTCAACTAATTAGTTATTGCAACGAGTTTTCTAACTCGTTATTAATATTTTATCCTACTTGCAACCAAATTGAAAAGCTCGTTGCAATTGACTGTTCTAGCAACGAGACTCTAATCTCGTTGCAATATTTGGTTGCTAAAGCTACAATCTCTAGTAGTATAAGTTCCACAAAACCTTAGGAAATAAAGCACCGCAAGTTTTCCAATTCAACAGCTAAGAGTTCATGTGCTCAAGGTGAATCTGAAGTTCTGAACCAAGTAACCACATCACTCAACAATCCCTCATTTGGAAGCCAAAAGCTCTGCACGGAGAGCCGGAATGCGGACAGTATAGTGCTCGAGTAATCTCGCCTTCTCCGGAAGTGTTTCCTCGACGACACTGCTGGTGGAGAGCTCATCATACCAAGCCAAAATGGCTGGATGCTTCTCCCTTGTCAGCAGCTCCATTCCCACAGCTTCTTGTAACGGAGGCAACCAATGAAATATAGTTACAGCTACCATTTCCAGGTATCCCATCCCCTTTCCTCCCAAGACCTTCGTGTCCTTGATCGCGTTTTCTAAGATGTTGAGAGCCTCCTCTGCTTCGGCCACTGGGCCTAGTTGCATAACTGCTTTGCCGAATGATGGCAGCACCTGGTGAGATTAATTGCAATGAGCTTTTGAGTTTCAAAGCATTATGAGTAACTAAGCCATGCATACTTTTTTTGCCTACACAACGTGTTCATTAGTCACTCAACATTGATAAAAAGACGGGCTTCATCAAAATGCATAGTACTAGTGAATATATCATTGTTCACACATTCACACATGATATCATGAATATTAAGGTTTGTAGTCACTAATATCACGAATTCATGATAAGCAATATATACTATGATTCCATGAGTGTTCATTGTTCTCCATGACTAATTAATCCCCCC
>ONZK01002815.1:7843-19582 GCA_900322385.1 Pharnaceum exiguum | reverse complement strand
TATTCAACTCAGCTCAAAAGATATCACTACGACTTATAACTACAGTTCCGCATTTTTCAGTTTAGTTTGGCTATAAACTTTTCAGTTAAGAGAACGATACCTTAATTATAGTATGAGTGATACAATCTAAGGTAGTTATTGCTGATATGTGCTATGAAAACAGAACTTTATATTGCCAAATGAAACAAGGAAGTAACATAAAACTAATGCAATACTTCTTCAAGCTCACCTTTTCATCAAAGAACTTGGCCCAAAAGCGAGCTTGAGCTCTCTCATAAGGATCGCAAGGCAAAAACGGTTTGTCCTTCCAGATCTCATCAATATACTCCAAGATCACCAATGACTCACAGAGAGTTTTTCCACCATCTATAAGCACCGGAACTTTCTTGTGGATCGGGTTATGCTTGAGTAACTCCTCACTCTTATTCAATAGATCTTCCTCTACGTATTCATACTCAACTCCTTTCAATTTTAGTGCTATTTCCACCCTCTTAGAGTACCCACTGTACCAAGTTCCAAATAATTTTAGTCCCATCTTTGTTGTGTCTGATAGATACGTAGTACTGTAGTTATTTATCTTATCTATGACCGATTGACCGCAGCACCATTCTTCATATATATATTTGTATGACCCCCTACGGTAATAAACTAATAATTGCTTATAACAAGACAAGAGGATAAGATTTTTAAAGTTGTCGTTGAAAACTTGAAATCAAAGAGTTGCACTAATCTCTGCTTTCCCGATGTTGACGTATGTGATTATATCATCTTTCTTTAGTTTTGGCCTTAGTAGTACACGATTGTTGACTGTTTAATGGGTGTAAATGTGTAATTGTTAATCGTGTAATGAACACATAAACATGTGCAGTCTCGAAGCCTAATGATCCAAACCAACCCTTGAAGTCTGAAGTTCCCGATTGCTTCATCTACATACCAATTACCAAACTTCAAATTAATTTTGTCGATCTAGAAATTTCTAATTGATTTGAAAGTCACATAGTCCCCTAGCCAGTGCATACAAGTTGAAAGCCAGTTTCAATGCGGATAAATTAGAGATTCTTTTTTGATTGATAAGCCGCAAGTACAAAATGCAACATTTCTGCTACATAAGAAATTTTTCTCTAGCTAGGAGAATAGTTGCTGATAATTGTGGGAACACGCCTTGATCTCGTTATTCTTCACTCGAACTATGCAAGTAAAATTTCTAAAGGCTTGAACTACATATTTGTTTTAGCAACCACATTGCATGATGCAACAATCCTCAATACTCCTCATTTAGGAGCACTAAGCTGAGCCCGGATAGCTGGAAGGGTGTCGCGATACCGCTCGAGCATTCTCGCCTTCTCCGGAAGATTTTCTTGCACGACATTGCAGGCAAAGAGCTCCTCCGCGTAGGCGAAAATGGCTGGATGCTTTTCTCTTGTCAGAAGCTCCATGTCAACAGCTTCTTGCATGACCGGCATCCAGTGAAACACACTGGCCGCCACTATTTCAACATATCCTATGCCCTTACCTCCTAAGACCTTCTTTTCCTTGATTGCATTTTCCATAATGTTGAGATCCTCCTCTGCTTCTTCCTCTGGGCACATTTTAACTATTGCTTTGAAAAATGATGTCAGCAGCTGAAAAATTCAAGTGATTTTTTGTTAATCAGCAGTTACGTGACATCGAACAGTTTGGGGATTAAAACTATGTTGTTGTTGCTATTGACTACAATCAACGTAATTATAAGTGAAAACTTCATAGCTTTACCTTTTCGTCTAAGAATTTGGCCCAAAAACGAGCTTGAGCTTTCTCATAAGGATCGCTAGGCAATAGAGGTTTGACCTTCGAAATCTCGTCGATATACTCCATGATCACCAATGATTCGCAGAGCGGTTTTTCACCATCGAGAAGCACCGGGACCTTCTTATGGATCGGATTATACTTGAGGAGCTCCTCACTCTTGTTCGTAAGATCTTGCGCTGCATATTCATACTCAATTCCCTTCAGTTTTAGAGCTATTTCGACTCTCCTGACAAAGGGACTGCACCAATGTCCCAATACTTGTAAACCCATCTTTGTTTTCGGATTGGATGTTGGTAGTTACGAGTACTTATATATGCGATGCGAAGCCAATGCTGTGCCAGCTATACTTACTTGATAATTTTTAATCTAATTAAACTATGACTTTCAAATTCACACCAAAAAAAAAACTATGACTTTGAAATTAAAGACTGGATCGCAATTGACTGAGAATTAAGTACGTTCAGCATTTTTGGTTGTTGACGTATGCGATTAAATCATCTCTTCTTCATTGGACTTAAAAAATATTGGAATTAAATATAGTTGCCAGTAATGGCAATTAATTGTCACCTGGCAAGGCTGGCACACTAGGAGACTATCATAAAGACACATATTGAGAAGCTTGCCACTTTGCCAGTGTTGCCACTATTTTACATTTGCTTAGCAACAATTTGGTGGTTTTCAAGATATGCGGCCCAAGTACCCAACCCAAAGTCATCCCTCTTTTCCCCTTTTCGGATAGCAGAACCTCGAATTCCACATGAAATGTGAAGATCGCCATTGGAATTTGGAAGACATATCAAGCAGAAATTAGATTATGTTAAGAACTTGAACAAAAGTTGAAAGTCCCTCATCATGAGGTACAAATTGGAGAGTTTTATTACTTCAACTGGTACAACAAAATTAGAAAACACAGCATATCGATCTTGATCATCACAAGTAGCGATCGATCTTGATCATCACAAGTAGCGATCTAGCTAACTAGCTTAGTTGTCTTGATCTCATTACACAACTTCGATTTATTTCCATAATAATGTCTTGATGATGATATACTTAACTACGATATGGTACCAATGCCACGGTATCACTAGTCCTCATTTAGAGGCAGCAGCAATCTCGGCGCGTATAGCCGGGAGGCGGACGACATAATGCTCGAGCATTCTTGGCTTCTCTGGAAGAGTTTCTTGGACGACTTTGTGTGCAGAGAGCTCTTCCGCCCAAGCGAAAATGGCTGGATGCTTCTCCTTTGAGAGCAGTTCCATGCCTAAAGCTTCTTGTATGACAGGCATCCAATGAAAAGCAGTCACTGCCACTATTTCTAGGTATCCCATTTCCTTCCCTGATCCAATCTTCTTTTCTTTGATGGCATTTTCTAACTTGTTGAGGACTTCCTCTGCTTCTTCCTTTGGGCCTACGTTCATTAGTGCCTTGAAAAATGGCATCATCATCTGAAAATACAAGACGTGTTAGCAAAGACGCAAGTATATCATTCGCTTAGGCAACATGATAAGTTTGTCAATCCATGCTAGTAGATCAAAATGAAATATATTTAAGACTATTGAGAATCATAAACTTTACCGTCTCATCAAGGAACTTGGTCCAAAAGCGAGCTTGAGCTCTCTCGTAAGGATCGGTAGGCAATAGAGGGTTGTGCTTCCAGACCTCATCGATGTACTCCAAGATCAGCAGTGACTCACAGAGTGGTTTTCCATCATGGAGGAGCACCGGAACCTTCTTGTAGATCGGGTTATACTTGAGTAGCTCCTCACTCTTGTTGATCAGATCATCCTCTACATATTCATACTCAACTCCTTTCAGCTTTAGTGCTATTTCCACTCTCTTTTCGAACAAACTGTACCACACTCCGTATAGTTTTAGTCCCATCTTTGTTGTGGGTGTTGATAATGCTCTATATTAAAAAGACCGAAGCATGTTATATACGAGTACTACAGACCTATGGTCTATGTGTGGCTACTTGCTAGTTAGAGGTGAAAAGAAAAAGAAAAAAGAGTTAAGTTGCTAATCACGCCAAGCTTATTACTCGATTAGTGACAAGTCGTTTTCTAAATCTAAAAATAATGGCTGTTGTTGAATACAGACTGGACCGTGAGTCCGTGATTGACTATTCTCGGCATCGTTGCTTATTTTTGACGTATGTGATTATATCATCATCTCCTATCTGTGATGTGGCAGAATCTAATATGCACATGGTGAATTGAATTTTCACGAGTTCACTACCAAAACGTCTTTGCTACACCTCATGAAATATTAAAGAGACTGATTAATGGTATTTAAAAGATGACTAATAATGTATGTAATGTAGTACTTTGGTCTAAAACAATAGGTGTAAACCTAGATGTACCCAACAAATTAAAGGTTCACCCACTCACAAGGCTTTTTTTATCTATCAATTACTATTTGTCAAATATTGCGCATTAACAATTGTTCTTCTTCAACTTTTCTCTCCGTTAATCAACATTTCATAAAAACACTAATCTAGAACTTTGCTACTAATACGTATTAGAATTCGTGCTAACCTTGTTTTTTTTTCCAGGCATATCACACAAAATACAGGCATGCATCGTCTGTGACGACAATTTTTCATTTTGGTGATGACGGACTTTATTATCTGTCATGATGGATAGGAGATTCACCGCCCTACCATATCCGCGGCGACAGTTTCTAATAAATGTGATGACAAACCATATTATCCGTCACGACGGATAGGAAAATCTGTGGTGACAAATATGAAAACAATAAAATGAGTGGTTCACAATGCATGCCTGCATTTTGAGTGATATGCCTAAAAAAAAAACAAGGTTAGCACATCTAACGTATAGTAATTAAGCTCACTTTTTAAATGTGCAATATCTCCTAATTTGCTGCGAGAGATCGAATAATGCCACTTCCAATTCCAAAGTCCAGTACTACCATTCTTGCCTGGGATTATAATCAATCGCAAATTTGGTCTTGTTAGAACTCTGAATAAATACTAGCGAATGAACATTATAAAACAATCAGCAGTGAGCCAGTGAACAGTTCTAATGTAGTAACCACATTACCACAACAATCCTCATTTGGAAGCATTAAGCTGAGCCCGGATAACTGGAAGCTTGACACGAAGTTGCTCGACCATTTTGGCCTTCTCCGGAAGAGTTTCTTGGACAACACTGTAGGCAGATAGCTCATCCGCCCAAGTGAAAATAGCTGGATGCTTTTCAAGTGTGAGAAGTTCCATGTCAAGGGCTTCTTGTAAGACTGGCAACCAGTGAAACACAGTGGCTGCCACTATTTCCAAATATCCCATCCCCTCTCCACCCAAGACCTTCTTTTCCTTGATCGCCTTTTCTACAATGCTGAGGGCCTCCTCTGCTTCTTCTTCGGGGCATAGTTTCATTACTGCGTTGTAAAATGATGACAGCAGCTGAAATACAAAGCGAAGAAGACATACAAGTGTATTTTTAATATCATGATCAGAAAACATTCATACAAGTATATATACAACAGTAATGAACTTCATAGATCGATCTTACCTGATCATCTAAAAACTTGGTCCAAAAGCGGGCATGAGCTCTTTCATAAGGATCGCTAGGCAATAACGGGTTGACATTCCATAACTCGTCAATATACTCCATGATCACCAATGATTCGCAGATCGGTTTTTCATCATCGATAAGCACCGGTACCTTCTTATGAATCGGGTTATACTTGAGGAGTTCCTCACTCTTGCTAAATATATCTTGCTCTACATATTCATACTCAAGTCCTTTCAGTTTTAGTGCTATTTCGACTCTTTTTGCAAAAGGACTGTACCGATTTCCCAATAACCTTAAGACCATTCTTGTTTTAAATTTTGATGTTTGTAGCTACTCTATGTTTGTATTTAAGATCGGAGCATCACTTATATATGAGATGACATTGCTTAGTTGCTTATTAGTTACTTGATACCATGCTGTAAATTAATTTAAACTAATTAATTAAATGATGACGTTTGAAATCAAACACTGGATCGCAACTGACTACAGTATGTCCAGCGTTCTTCATAGATGGCGTATGTGATAATGTCATTTCTTCTTTATCGTGGCCTTAAAAAAAAAAATTGAATTAAATATACTCGTACGTTGTATATAGTAACCAGTAGATATAGTTAATTGTCACCTGTCACTCTGGCACACTAGGCCGGAGACGACCAATGCTACTACATGTGATATTTCACCCGCTCAATATCCATCTCCTGTCGAATGTGGAGCAGATTCAAATGAAGGATTTTCATATTAATTAGATTTGGAGCGGGTTGGATTTGGATGATGATTCTTCATCCATGTAATAATAATTAAACAGATATTTATTTAATTTTAATAATACTTTTTATATACTTATATAAATATAAACTCTTAATTTGATGTTGACTTGTACCAAATCATTAAAATTTGCTAATGAAATACAATAATGTTTCTATCCAAAATTATTTTTGAATTAATTGTTAGTTATATTTATTACTTGTAGTATTTTAAAAAATTATACTATTTGATGTATTTTTTTCATATTGAAAAAACCCAATGGACGTCCAATAATGAGCTCCATTCAATGGACATGGACATGGGGTGAAGACAATTGTAAATGGATATGAAACGGGTGACGGATAATGTAAAATAAATGGATATGGATATAGATTTAGCTATACCCACTCCATTTCTATCCAAATCTGTACCATATATACATTAATTATTTGCGTATAGCGTGCCCTGCACAATATCTTTTTAATTTATCCTCATAAACTAAAAAAAATAAAACTGGACCTTATTTTGTTTACTGTCTATTAAAAAATCTTTAGCTTTACCAATATACAACTGGAAGGAATGAATTTACAATTCTAACAAAACAATATACAACTGCAGTATATATAAAAACATACAATTTAGTGAAATCATTCAAATTAAATACTGACTTAGTAGGGTGGAGAACAACAGATTGCAAAGGCAGTGGAATGAGTATATTGCCCCTGTGTATCTTGTACTCAAAATTGACGCCTCTCAAGAATGGCTTCAACTTTTGTTCTTTATAAGAAACTTCTTCAAAGCACCAACTGATCCACATGAACACACAATGACACATGTATAGGACATAGAAAAACCGGCCCAAAATGGTATTCAAGCAAGTAAATAAAATTCAGAGGGAGTACCATCGAACACCTTTCAGAGTAAAATTAGGTTGGTTGAAAGTCAATCATCAATTCATCATGGGGTCCAAATTTGAGAGTTGCATTGGTACAACGAAACTAGAAAATACAGCATCTCTTAGCTTGCTCTATCACAAGTAGCGATCTAGCTAAGTTGTCTTGATGTCATTACACTACTTGATTTAATTCCATATAATATTTGATGATGTTATACTTATCTACGATACCAATGCCACGGTATATATACTAGACCTCATTTGGAAGCAGCAAGCTCGGCGCGCATAGCCGGAAGGCGGACGATATAATGCTCGAGCATCCTTGGCTTCTCTGAAAGAGTTTCTTGGACAAATTTGTGAGCGGCGGAGAGCTCTTCCGCCCAAGCGAAAATAGATGGATGCTTCTCCCTTGAGAGCAATTCCATGTCTAATGCTTCTTGCATGACAGGCATCCAATGAAATACAGTCACTGCCACAATTTCTAGGTATCCCATTTCCTTCCCTGATCCTCTCAAGATCTTCTTTTCTTTGATGGCATTTTCTAACTTGTTGAGGGCTTCCTCTGCTTCTCTCTTTGGGCTTATGTTCACAAGTGTCTTGAAAAATGGCATCAGCAGCTGAAAATAGAAGACGTATTTTCGTTACACCATGATGATAAATGATTAGTAATGCAAGTATATTTTTTTGGTGTATAGATGCACGTATATTTAAACTTAGACAATATGATAGGTTTGTCAATTCTAGCTAATTGAGATATAGCGCAGATTATGTATGCTGCCATCTTTCCTGCAATGTCATCCGATCCATGATAAGATTTGTAACATAACCAAATGTCTAACTAAGGAAACATATTAGCACACCTTGATCCGGCACCCCTTGATCCCATTATGCAACTTCATTTTGTTAAATCGCGCCTAATAAGTTGGGGCGTTTAAGCTTGTAAGAATCCCAATCAAAATCAATTGGCAATGAATGAAGGCCACCCACACACTAATATAAATCTCAATGTTGGGACACAAGGCACCACAATATTCCAACACCCCGCCTCACACAAATGCCATTTATGAGCTTAATGGGGAACAACAATAATACAGACTCAAGGTACACTCTGATACCATGTTAAATTGGGCCTAAGGTAAGGTGTTATAAACTTGTGAGGATCAAACTCAAAACCAATTGGCAATGAGTGAAGGGCACCCACTCACTTATGTGCACCTGAAGACCACTACAAATTATCAATGTGGGACACAATACACCATAATATTCCAACACATTAACTCATCCAGAGAAGTAGGGAACTAACAACCAAACAGTTCATCCAAAGACATCCATGATGCATCAAGCTAAGGCTAAAGGCCTAAAGCTGCCGGTTGTTAGGGCATATTTATTGGTTGTATTTTGATGAGTTTAAAGAGGAGTATAAGGCTTATACTTGAGTATAACACCTATAAAATGGGACCCATTATATAAAAGTATAAAGGTTAGTTTTAAAATTCACATACCCACCTTTGTACTCAAAATTAACTAAATAGATTGGACCCATATATATATTTTTTAAAAACAAATCATTTATTCTTAAATATTAAGTGGGTTTAACTAATAAAGTAGAAAGTATAACTAGGGTATAAAACAAAAATGTATGAGGTGTCATTTTTCTTATACTCTAATAAGTATAAGGGTTAAACATGCCCTTATTGTTAATGTTGGCTTCGCAAAGTTCAACGATGTTAAATAATACTCCCTGGATTTCATATTAACCTTCATATTTTCCTTTTCGTGGTGTTCATATTAATCTTCCTTTTTCTAAAAAGGGTAAGTTTTCATAAAGTAAAAGACAAACTATACCCTCTTTTATTAGACCCAACCCCACTACTCACGCTCATATTCATTTATTTAGAGTGTGTTTGGGAAGAGGGAATGAGGGGAGGGGATGGAGGCGGAAGGAAGAGAGGGGAACTAAATTCATTGGAAAATAATTTATTTTCATCACCCCCAAATTCACCCCTCAAAATTGGAGGTAAATGGGAGGGAAGTAAACTTTTTAACTTGTTTCCCCTCCTTTATGTATAGTTTTTTTAAACTCCCAAGCATAATAATAATTTATACTCCGTTTCTCTTCCCTCGATGCTAACCAAACAAAGTAAAAATAAATTTCCCCATATTACTCTAATTATTTTCCCTTCCTCTTCGTTCTCTTCCCTTTCCCTTCCCATCTAACACACTCCCAAAAAGGGTGTTAATTCCCACTACACTAAACTGCACACACTTTCATACATCATTTATTTAATATTTAACGGAATAAAGGACATTTACCTAGCTGAAAGTAGTTTTCTTAAACTCTGATCTATTTCCAAATAGGAAAATTAATAAGAAAATTAATAAGAAATGGAGGGAGTACTCTGTAATTTGAAATATAAGAGTAAGACTATTGCATTTCATAAACTTTACCGTCTCATCAAGGAACTTGGTCCAAAAGCGAGCTTTAGCTCTCTCATAAGGACCGCTAGGCAGTAGAGGGTTGGCCTTCCAGATCTCATCAATGTACTCCAAGATCACCAATGACTCACAAAGTATTTTTCCATCATGGATGAGCACCGGAACCTTCTTGTGGATCGGGTTATACTTGAGTAGCTCCTCACTCTTGTTGATCAGATCATCCTCTACATATTCATACTCAACTCCTTTCAGTTTTAGTGCTATTTCCACTCTCTTTTCGAACAAACTGTACCATACTCCGTATAGTTTTAGTCCCATCTTTGTTGTGGTGTTGATAGTGCGCTTCTTATAAGACTGAAGCATCTTATATCTTATATATATACGGAGTACTATGAATTATGAATCTATGGTCTATAAGTTGCTAAGTTGCCAATCATGCCAAACTTGTTACCGAACTTATTTAGAATCACCGAAAGCCTAACATTCTAACAATTCCTTTTTAAAAAAATCCAAATGATAATGGCGGTGTTGATCGAAAGGTAGACCCTTGATTTTCGGGTGCATATCTTTTCAAGTGCAATTGAACAGTCGGGAAAATCAGTTAACATTGCATGCATTGGGGTCAACAAGAGCGCCTTTAGAATGGGACGGTTTTCGTCCCTTGATCCAATATTATCAGTACTGGAAGAATTTCACACGTAATTCCGTCGTCCGTGAGTACGGAGTAAAAAATATTGGATGACTTTTCGAGTGGCTAACCGGGTTATATACTCACTGGGTCACTCTAGCCATTTCCTTCATTGTTGAGCAATTTTTTCTTGACACCTATATATGTAGCCTCTTTCATTTACGAGAGAAAATATCTTATAAAAACATTGTAATTTTCACACACTTACATTAAACTTGAACGAAAAACATATGCAAGAATCAATATCCTCAATTTTATGTTCCAACCAACGGCCGGGAATAGTACATTCAACTCGTTGGGTTCCATGTATTCCGATCTTCATTTGGGAGCAGCAAGTTGAGGGTGTTTAATCGGAAGGAGGACGACATACAACTCAAGCATTTTGGCCTTGTTCGGAAGAGTTTCCTGGACAACATCGTTAGCGGATAACTCGTCGGCCCAAGCGAAAATGGATGGATGCTTCCCCCTTGTGAGTATCTCCATGTCCACAGCTTCTTGCAGGACCGGTAACCAGTGAAACATAGTGACGGCCACGATTTCCAAATATCCCATTTCCTTTCCTCCCAAAGTTTTCTTTTCCTTAATCTCATTTTCTAAAATGTTGAGCGCCTCCTCGACTTCTTCCTTTGGGCTTACTTTTAGCATTGCCTTGAAAAATGCTGGAAGTAGCTGAAAATTAACACAGGACTATTTGTCAAAACATCTCCTAATATTGGCGAAGTTATTTAGAAATATTATTCCTATCGGTGTAACGGAGTTGATATAAGTTAGCTAGGCTAGACAAACCCATGTTAACTGTTGTCATTTTCTTCTCATGAATTTGTTGTATCCAATGCTGAACTTGCATTTCTTTTATAGCAATTGATGTTACATTACAGGGAAAACAGTCTCCCGATTTTCGGGATAAGGCAGTGTACATCATACTCCTCTAATACCCTATTTGAGATTGGATTAGACCGAGTTATTGTTGTTGATGATGTTACATTATTACAGGGAGCTTCTTTGAATTTCGTTAATAAAAACTACCTTCAAAATATCAAAATTCATATATATTCCGTAGGAATTTAGGACGGTACGGTGTTTAGAGCAATGCAATTCATAGGATTTAATTACCTTATCATCAAAGAACTTGGCCCAAAAGCGAGCTTGAGCTCTCTCGTAAGGATCGCTCGGCAAGAGAGGGTTGTCCTTCCAATTTTCGTCTATATACTCCAAGATCACCGATGACTCGCAGAGCGTTTTTTCACCATCGATTAATACTGGAACCAGCTTGTGGATCGGGTTATACTTGAGAAGCTCCTCACTCTTATTCATTAGATCTTCCTCTACAAATTCATACTCAACTGCTTTTAGTTTGAGTGCTATTTCCACTCTCTTTGTGAATAAACTGTACCATGCACCGAATAGTTTTAATCCCATCTTTGTTGTGTTGTTGCCTGTTGACAAAAAAACTTAGTGGGCTTTTCTAAGACAAAAGCATCTTATATACTGCTAAGCTAAGCGATGCTAGGCTGCCAATTATGCCAAACTCCCTTGATTGATGACAATTTGGTCATTTTTTAAGGTTTACCAATAATGATGGCTATGAAATGCTCCGTAAAGTAGACTTGTCGCTGATTATTCTTGGCGTTGTTGCTTGTTGACGTATGTGATTA